>JAHWFO010084984.1:165704-181456 GCA_023313115.1 Rhysida immarginata
CTCTTTCTCAGTGTGGGCATTGAATAAAGAAATTGCTGTAGTCGAAGACAGTTATGGTTTGATGTACTTAGAGGGATCTACAAAAATAACGCAGTTATGTTGTGCAAGTGCCTTCATCGAGCCACCAAACAAACGTTACTGCCAATGTGGACCGCGATTTGCCGATAAGACTATTCAGTCTCTCAGTCTCACAATCCGATCTCTGTCAAACTCTGTCATTTGCTGCCCAGGAGTACGACTGCCTGTGCGAGGCATGGCAAGTGTGGAGACTGCTCTAGTTTGTTACAATACAGATGAATGGTTGATGATTTTATGTTAATTATGGATGAATCATTCTTCCAGTGGAGGTACTTTTGGAACACCCTGTACCAGGATCCTGTTGAAACTTAAATCAAATGTTGTATGCCACCCACGCTATGCTCTTAGTAAAATTGACTCACTCCTTCCAGGTGTTGCATTGTTTTGCCAGCAGTTTAGTAAACAGAAAAAAAAGTAAATTTAATCCAAGAAACAAGTTACAATGCAATTAACGAAATCTACAAAACCAATTCAATGTTAATCAAATATCAGGTTGTTGCAAAGGTTTTTCCGGATTTTTATTTCAACACAAAAACCTCATTTTATTGAATGACAGATTCAGCTCATGCAGATGCCGGGCAATGGTTGAAAAGTGAACCTTGAACTGTTCTGCGAGTTCCCTCGTTGTTACATTGTGATCTTCATCAATTGCTTGGCGTAGATCACCATCTGAAATCATGATTGGCCGACCAGAGGAAGTGCATCTTGAAGAGTGCTATCTCTGCGTCTGAACCGCCGATACCATTCTTCTATTGTACGTAAACTAACAGTGCCATCACCTAAACGTTGGCAAATGTTTCGGTAACATTGCGCAGTACTAATCTTTCCAATTGAGTGGATTCACGGAGTCAAGGATTCCTGCCGAAGATGAAAGCAGTGCTTTCGAAATGCGCGTATCCAGGTTGTATTTTTCTGTTATTCGTTGTGGTTAAAGAGTTTTCTTTCATTTATTATAAAATTTTCATCATACAATAAATAATAGTTATTAAATAAAAATAAATAATATTTGACAAAATAATTAATAAATAATAAATAAAATAAAAATAAAACTAGAAATATAAAATAAAATAAAAAGCTGACGTTTCTGATAGAGACTATCCTTTATCAAAGCAAAAAGGATAATTGCGGGAATACTCGTAGAAGATTATTGCTCGAATATGCTCGCGTGAAAGGTCCATTTCTGACCGTTTATGGCACTCACAGATGTATAGTCAGAAAGTTGATTCTTGGATGTAATATAGCAAAGATATTCAGGAATCGAATGCAATAATTTGTTTGAAAACATATGAACATCCCCCTCGGAAAATGAGCCCTTCTTGGGCACGGGTTCTAGAACCGGAAGAAACTTTTGCAACAACCTGATAGAAAGGCTGATAACAATGAAATTGTATCAACACAAAAAAATTATAATAGTTTGAATATTAATTTAAAAAATAAACACATGGTCTTAAAAATTACTCATCATATTAAGACTACGTGTGGTCAAAATCTGAATGAATGTTGATTATAGCAAGTGAAGGCCTTTCCAAACTTTCGACAGTTGTTTTTGTGTAGAGCTGTAGCCCTGGAAAATGTAACGACGTTGCATTTGTATTTTTTGTAGGGTGAACACGCTCTTCTCTGATTGGCTAGACCGCTCCTACAGCTCAAGTCGAATACTTAGTGAACCGCAGTAAGAAGCACATCTAGCATGCAACTTACCTTATCAGGCTTCCTATTTATCTCAGTGTATTTCCTTGGATATCTATAGAGGTAGGGTGAATTTTGTGGAAGCGCTGCTTCAGTCCCAGCCAAAGAAAGTTCGATTGTCGGCGCCAGAGGCGCTGTCTCCTATCACCACTTCCGAGAGAATTTCCGCTTTTATCCTTTTTAGCTTCTTTTATTTTACCAAACGATGATTACTCAGATGGTCTAATAAATTATTAATGAATTTCACAAATAAAGCTTTCACGAGTCGACTCCGATGAATAGCAGTTAGTGTTTCTTACTGGTCTTTTTTAATGTTGATCAATTTCAGAGGAGACCGAGTAGAATGCTGTGTCTTCCTGAAATCAGGTGGGCTGAAATGAGGTATGAGTGTAATTATTGGCACCAAAGTAAAAATTATTTCACTGTATAAGATAAATCATGTTAACTCGTTAGAGGTATTTAAGTTTTTTACGTTGGGTGTAGTATAATGCCACCTGAAGATCTTGTTAAATCTTAAAACCCGTGGTGACAATACCATCTGCCTCACCACTACAAAAGAAGTGGGCCTTGTTAGATGTTTTATTGTTTTGAATTTTTAAAATTCTGATAGATCGCATTAAAATACCTGTACTATTCAAACCGTAAGGTTTGTATGTCTATGAATCGACTTACGGTATATCGAATTAAAAACTCGTGATTCGAAAAAGGCACATTGAAATTTTGAAATAAAGGTTTTCCGTCTATATTTATGTATGTATGTTTACGATTAATTTTGTAAAATTGTTGTAGGCGTTAATGTGTAGTCGCTTGCAAACGCATTGCGCAGCTAATTAATTTCAACGTATATTTCTCGAATCACGAGTTTTTAGTCGATCTGCGTGAAGAAAATAAATTTTAGTGCAGGAAACTAAAACGTAGGCCGCGAAGGCTGGCAAGTTCATTAAAGGAAAAAAATATCTGACTCTCATCCCTTCCCTCCTCTCTATCTCATCCTCGTACCTAAGAGAGCGTTCTCACTCTCGTTTTAGTTCTTGGAGATCTCGCGAGAACGACGTGATGTGACGAGATGCTGTGCAAACTAGCTCACTCAAATTTTGTGGATGCGCTGCAACTGTCCCATCCCCGAAGAAACGTAAACTCCGCTTTTTGATTGTCGATTGTCGTCGCCAGAAGCGCTGTCTCGTATCATCACTTCCATGAGAATTTTCACTTTTATCCTTTCTAGCTTTTTTTCTTATACCAAACAATAATTATTCGGATGGTATCTTAAATTTTTAATGAATTTCATAAGAAAAACTTTCAATAAACGATTCCGATGAGTAGCAGTGAGTGTTCATTACTGGTCTTTTTTAATGTTAATCAATTTCTGAGGCGACCAAGTAGAGTGCTGTGTCTTCCTGAAAGCAGGTGAGCTGAAAAGACGCGTTACAAGTAATTATCGACAATTACAAAATAACTTTGCTAGTTGATAATGACAGGTAGCTATCATATCAAGTAAAAACCAGTGGTGTTTAGGGATAAAATTTCTTTGTTATCCATTGTCATTATATGGCTTGAATTTTTAAAATTTTGGCAATATCGCAGTAAAACAACTGTAGTTTTGTCAGAGGTTATTTACCTGTGAACAATAAGCAATTACAAAAATATTTATTTTGAAATGCTTGGTGCCCACCAACCTTCTACATTGTCTTTTCGAAGGAAATACATGAAAAAAGCCTTTTCTGCTCAAAATTGTCTTATCAGAGCCAAACAAATTTACTGAATTAATTACAAAAATGTAATAATGATGATTGATATCATATTTTTAAATCATGAAGCCAGATCCAAAAGGGGAATCTGGATGTTTATCTCATTCGATAAATTATATATTGGACAGCATCCGTCCCTTTCACCATATGGATTGTGTTTTAAGAAACGGCGAAAAAGACGAATTTTATCTTAAAAAATTCTTGATAGCCTGTTTAAGCAAAGTGGGCAACAATGCGTTAATTATATTGTAGGAGATTAGCAGCAAAACATTGCCTGCCAGTAACACATGGTTTTTGAGAATTACTACCGCATATTAGTTAACGGCACTCAATGGGGAGTAATTGTTTATTAGAATGTAATGTGTTTATGATTACTTTACATTGGTGATATTTTGTGTTTGGAAGGATGACCCAGGTGTGTTGATTATTTTTACCTCTTAAAAGATAGTGTTAATCAGTTAATACTTAAATCCTTTCCTTTTGGTTTACTTATTGTTCTATATGCACTTAGCCACACAGTGAATAATTATTTTCTGTAATTGTTAGATCTCTTGGGAAAGGAATTAAGTAGCCCTTTCATGCATGAATTTGTAAAAAAACGAATAACATTTTCTTACTTCATTAATAAACAAAGGAACACGGAAAAACCAGAAAAACACATTTATCTTATTTTTAAAATACAGTGTTATTTTATACTACTGTCCACTGCAGTGGTCATTATGCATCTGTTGACTTTAATCCAATAGAAGGAAAAATTTCAGAAACTAGTCTCTTGAAGCTTATTTTGTGTGAAAAATCTCAACACTGAGTTACTTCTACACAGCAGCAAAATAATAGCTGTCCACTGTAGTGGCAATATGCATGAAAGGGTTCAGTATGGTAGCATGTTGTTGTGGTTCATGACTGCTAAGTCACGCAGTTGTTTGGTAATCATTTGCCATTTTTGTTTCTTAAATAAATTGAATGTTAATGCCTTCTGGCTCTTTTTATTTTAACAACCGCTACCAGCATTTCTGAAGTTGACTTCAGCACTTTATACATAAAGTATCTTATATGTAACTTATGGAATTTGGCGGCGAAGTCCAGTGAATTGGCTCTCCGATTGCATTGCCCCTTGACCTATTTATGTCTCTCATTGAAATCGGGTGGGATTGGTTTTTGAAAAGCATGGACCTCGTAAAAATCGTTTCTGCTTACGTGTCTTCTGTCCCCTTTTACTATTGATTGCATATTCATGCTGAATAAAATGTTTGGTTCTGGTTCCAAACACTGGCGAAAAAATGAAGTGCAATGCAGAAGTTCAGTCAATTTTGTTGTCAGGCCTTCCCATGCGAGGACAAAACCAAGTGGAAGAGGAAGAACCTGAAACTAAAAGTAGACATAACCCATTTAGGCTATTATCAAAGTTTACCTGCAATTAGAAATGCTCGAGGAATTGTGAACTCTTCTAAACGAACATAATCTTTATTCTTCTCTCAAAGAAAGGGGTCACGAACATAATCCATCATTTTTACTTTTTTAATTTATTAATTAATAAATTATTTTGCTTTAATGAAACTATTTTGAGTAAAAAGAAGGTTTCTTTTTTATGAAACTCCTTCCAAAAGACAAATGGGAAGCCTGTGCTCATGAAATATATCAATTTATTTAATTTAATTTTATAATTGCTTATTTGGGTTATATTTACAGACACTGCAACAGTTTTGATGGTTTTAATTAACATCTAAATTTTCTTCTTTGCTTTTTCCAAATACTTCACTCTAATATATGGTCGCTTACAAGTTTTGATCGTGCCACATTGCATTGTTTTCGCGTGGCACATGTCTAAAACTCGCGCACTGGCAGATAGATGGAAGTAAATTAGCAGCATGGCGTGGTTTCCAAAGGCTTAGAAAAATATCTGTTTTGGCTCCGGTAAAGCCACACTTTCGTCCTGGTATCGCGAGTTTAAGAAGAGAAGACGGTCTCTTGAAGACAAAGCTATTACTGAACGGACAGGAGATGCAAACACGCCTGAAAAAGTCCTTGCTATGTCGGATATGATCGCGAAAGACAATCGGGTAACTATTCCGGGATTGAGGTAAGCCTGGTCATCGGATCTTCATCCGTTAAAACAATCTTGCATGGCCACCTACAACTCGGGAAAATTTCATCACGATGGATCCCTCGCAGCCAGAATGATCGAAAGGCTCAATAACGGTACATCAAAACAGATGACGAAACACGGCTCTATCATTTTGATCCGCTGCTCATGTGTAGACTGTCGTGCTTGAAAACAAAGTGGTATGTGACATCCTGTGTACCAAAGCACTAGAATAAGGAAGGAGAAGCGTCCGAGCATCTGACATGACAGCGCCCTAGCATTTGCCGCAGTTAAAACAACCGTGTTTATCTTTGAAAATCGGGTCAATATGTTGACGCATCCTCCCTATTCTCCAGACTTGGCACTTTGCGACTTGTTTTTGTTCCCCACAATCAAAATAAAGCTCAGAGGTTTCCATTTCGTCGATGAGGTCCTTTCATATAACTTTTGTTATTTGCCAGGAAAATCGAAGGCGATCGGGAGAAGGCAAGTGACTTCTCACAGTCAGCCTCCCCCGCTGAGATGTATGGTTGCGCCGATCGGTCATTAGCGAAAGAGAATAATAAATAGCCAATGAGCAACGAGTAAGAAAGGCAATGCGTCGGCATTTACGAAAGAGGGGAGAAGGAGAAAAGAGATCAAGGAAAAAGGTCTGAAAGGGAAGGCAGATGGAAGTTCAAGGAGAGATTGAATGCGATTGGAGCGAGACCGACAAGCGTGCGCCATACAGGTCGACAACACGAGGCATCCGAGACGTGGTAAACGACAGACGAAGGAACGCTAGAGAGCTTCAGAAGAAACTGCGTAGAACATTGGCCACAGGACTTTGCCAGTAAAGACGCAAAGTCGGTCTACTAAGCCGCAACGGGAATTCCAGTAGTAACCGTCACGCAAGTCAGCGGTGGAGTTTCAAGCGACTACCTTCCGAAGGTCGATGCCTAGTCGTATTTATGACTAGTGCTTTTTACTGTTTTTATGGAACTTATCTTTAATTTGGGAAGCATTCAGAACGAATTAAACCATTTCTATATAAACCGATTGAAAAATCGCGTTTCAGCTAACGAAAGTTTTGGCTAATGAATGTGTTCTGAAATTTATTAGATTCTTTACCCGAGGTACCACTATATATCACATGCCTAATACACATATTAGGAAATAGCAATTGGTTTTCCTTACTGGTCTTTTTTTAATGTTAATCAATTTCAGAAGAGACCAAGTAGAATGCTGTGTCTTCCTGAAAGCAGGTTCGCTGAAATGATCTACGAGAAAATAATTATCAATAATAATGAAATAAATGATATCCAAAAAGAGCTTCCGACTAGTGAAAGCTACAGTCCAGGTTTATGTTGCCTTGTTAGAGGTTGGGTTAGTATTATAATACCTGAAGATATTTTTAGATCTTATAAGCGTGGAGGCAATACCATTTGTCTCTCCACTTCAAAAGTGCAAATGATTCTTCGAACATATTTCATTCCTAAACATCTAATTGTCTTGAACTTTTAAAGTTCACTCTAGATTACAATACAGTAAGTGTGAACACAACCTAAATAAGCAATTTTAAAATGAATTGACTTGACGTGCTTCATGCGCACAGAGCTTCCGTATTGCCTTTTAGAAGAAGCTCCAAAAAAAAGCCTTTTTTACTCAAAATTGTCTCTTCAGAGAAAGGCAAATTTATTTAAAAAATTGTAAAAAATGTTATAATGATGGATATCGTATTTTTAAATCATGATCACTTTCTGTGAGGCAGGAATAAAGAGAATGTTCGTATAGAAGAATTCAAAATTCCGTGAGCATTCTTAATTCCAGTCAAATCTTGATAATAGCCTAAATGGGAATGCCTATTTATAGTGTTAGATTTTCCTTCTTCCATTTGGATCTCTCTTCGCGTGGAAAAGCCTGACAACAAAATTAGCTGAAACTGTGCATTGGACTTCATTTCTTCGCCAATGTTTGGATCAAGATCCAATCATTTTATTAAGTAGCCGAAGAATTGAACTACTTATTGTTTTCACAATGTCCGTTCGTCTATCAGTCTGTCTGTCCGTCCGTCCACTTCATAATTTCTGCATTTTTGAGGTAGAAGGTTGAAATTTCGGAATGTAGCATACTATGAGCATGTGCACCGTCACTATTTAGTTTGGTTTTGATTGGCCCACTGGGATCGGAGTTTTGGGGACGGTAGAGGGGACCATAAGGTCTACGCGTGTTTATGCATATAAAGGATTGAAATTTGGTATGCAGATTCCTCTAAACAAGATCAACATTACTATGAAGTTTGGGCCAAAATGTCCCAATGGGGTCGAAATTGTGAGAGTGGCAGTTACTTGGTCTAGAACAACATATGGCATGTCAAAAATACATTGGATCGGAAATGATGAGAAACGAAAGAAGATAGATCTCTCTTACACTTTCTAAATATTAAATTCGAAAAAATTAATTTTTCGATTTAAAAAATTGTGGAAGGGAGTTAACAAGTGAGATAAAAGGGTAAAAATAGATGATCTCAGGGCTTCCGCTGCTTTTATTTACCTTCCTCGGGAGGATTAACTTCTTGTTTATTTCCTATATTAAGCATGAATATGCAACAAATATTAAAGGGTAAGCAGAAACGATTTGTACGGGTACAACGCTTTCAATATCTCCCATCCTCCTCCCCAGGCCTTAGTATAGGGCATAAATACGAGGGTGAATCAAAAAGTAAGTTACACTATGAAACAGTAAAAACAGATGTAAGTTCACATTCCATACACACATGCTGAGGAAACGTGCACTATTCATTTCACTTTTCTACATAATCGCCCAGTAAATTTAAACACACCTCTGAACAAGAAATAAACCTTTCCATGCCGCTGCGGTAAAAATCTGTTCCAGGGTTTCTCAACCATGTCAGCACTGCGTCTTTGACGATTTCTTTAATTCTGATTCGTCGATTGTCCAGAATCATTTCAGTAACGCGGGCAATGTGCCCGGGAGTGTTGGACGTAGATGGTCTTCCTAGGCGGTATTCGTCCGTCAGATCTGAACGCCCATTTTTGAGCTGCTGGCACCATTTCACAATTGCAGAACGAGAAATCACATTCTCTCCGTAGACACTGCAAATTTTCTTATGGATTTCAGTGCAATTTAAGCCTTTCGCCTAAAAAAATCGGATTGTTCCGCGAATCTCCAACTTGGAGTGTACAACCAGTTGCTGCGCCATGACAACAATATTCTTGCATACGCAGTAAACGCGCGAATACGTGGGATGATGCCACGTTGCAATTATCGCCATCAGGCAA
Source organism: Rhysida immarginata (assembly GCA_023313115.1). NCBI lineage: Eukaryota > Metazoa > Arthropoda > Chilopoda > Scolopendromorpha > Scolopendridae > Rhysida > Rhysida immarginata. The sequence goes on from JAHWFO010084984.1 coordinate 174,584, forward strand.
CGTCCTTAAAAACGGCGAATGATATCGGCGCTGTTCGACTAAAGATGGTGCTAAGTGTAACTTACTTTTTGATTTACTCTCGTAGGTCTAGGGCCAATGCACATTCGGCAACTCTACATAATTGGGCTCTGTGGGCGGGGCTTCACCTATGACGTGTCATTTTCCCATAAATAGCTTAACTCATCGAGATCTAATACGTTAGTATTAGATCTCGATGGCTTAAATAACTCCGATGTTCAAAACGGTTGCCTAATAACCAGGAAAATAAAAGCTTTCAGAGAATCTTAGTCGGAAAAACACTGATATGTTTCTGAAATAAATATAAAAATATGATTTGATATTACATCTCAATTCATCCTAATATATTTTGATTCTAATTTTGGTCTAAGTTAATATAATTGATAGGAGATCAGGGCCGTAGCCAGGACGTTATCTTGGGGGGGGGGGTCGATTTTCAAAAATTCCGGACCTTTTTTCAAAAATTTCACTGAGTCGGACCTTTTTCCATAATGGGGTGGTCGTCGACCCCCTCCCCCCTGGCTACGGGCCTGGAGATAGTGCAATCAGAAAATTCTTACAGCTGAAGATAAGTTAAATACAAGTTATAAATTATCATTATTTCGAAAAATAAAGTCTTCTGAAACACAAAAGAAAAAAATAGTCTACCAAGTGAGATCATAAAGGTTCGGGCATTTGAGAGCCACTACGTACAGGGTGATTCAGTCAATTTCTGACCATTTCAATACTATGATTTATTGACCCATTAATGTTTACAAACTTAGCATGTCAGTATGATATTTTAGGCAGTTCGGAGTTTTTTTTCTCGTGGAAAAGTCTTGATGATATGCTCAATATGGCCACCAAGAACGGTTGTTGATAACTCTGTCCAGGATTTCTGCATCCACAAGGGTGCAGCAGTCGACGATGCTTTGTCGCAGCTGGTCTAAGGTTCTTGGTGCTGTAGTGAACACATTGTCTTTAAGGAACCCCCAGATATAAAAATCACATGGGTTTATGTCAGGACTCGTAGGGGACCAAAGAAAGCCACCCCCGAATCGATCTGGAAACCTGTTGTCACATGTATTAATGAGCAAATTATGAGTAGCGCAGTGGAATAATAAATTGCATGTAACAGCGCACAATATAGTGTAAAACAAAGATAAAGTTTATTGAAAAAAAAATAAAGTATTGAAAATAAAGAGGAGTCAAAAGAGCACCTCTTTGCAAAAGCAATAACTTGCACAGTATCACAAAACTATAAATAAATAAACAATTAACGTGAAAACAATTAGATTAAATCTTACGTGCACCTCAGTGCAAAATAACCAAAGCTTATCGAACAAGCTTACAATTTCAGCCTAAGCTTCAAGGTACACTTATCCTACCAATAACTTATGTCATAGGCCTGAACGTAGGTCCTTATGTTACAATTCAGCTAGTAACCTAACTAAAGCTTACAAGCTAATCCAATGCATACGACAATTAATGTCTTTAATGCTCGAAAACCGTAATTACCAAATTCACCTAGAAGTAAATTACATCAAAGGCTCTAACGTAAGCCTTTACAATTAAAATTAAGCTTGTAACCTAACCAAAGATCACAAGCTAAACAATTGAATACGACAATTGATGTCTAAACAGTAATTACCAAAATCACCTAAAAGTAATTTACAATAAAGGCTCTAACGTAGCCTTTACAATTATCATAAAGTCAGTTAACTTAAAACAAAGCTTAAGAGCTAAACTAAAGCACCCAAAGCTACAAGAATAAATGACTCCAATGATAACTACAATATAATAAATACCTGGCAGCTGAGCTGCTTCTTTTGAAGCAGATGGGCAGATGGTATTGCCCTCTACGGAGTTAAGATCTAAAGAGATCTTACAGGTGGCATTATGCAACACCCAACGTAAAACATTAAACACCTCTAACGAGGCAACATGAACTTGGCCCACAGCTTTCGCTGGTCGGAAGCTAACTCCCGACACCTACCCGCTTTGGCCACCCGGGTAGGCAGCTAAAACTTAAGAGCTAAAATCTAATAGCCGATAAGTTTTATAACTTAAAACAAAACATTGGATATAAGCTAAATGGATATACAGCAAGCTAACTGGGTCGGCCTTAAAAACAATTACCTAAGGTCGAACCTCTCAGCTAACTAGAAAAATATTGAATAATAATACAGCAACTAAAGCTTAAAACTAAAAGCAAGTATTGAAACTCAAAATAAATGCACGAGTTTATTGAAACAGTTCACATAAATTTCGTGGCCAACACAAGAGCTAACGAAAGCTCGAAACGGCGCACTTGTAAAAATTTACTGTCCATAAAACGGGTAGCAGAAATTTCACAAATAACTCTTGTCCAAAATACACAAAAGATAAAGTTCCAAGTCCGGGAAAAGTTCATTAAAATTAAAATATTAGCATAGGAAAAGATAACAGACAAATTACACAGTAAATGCAACAAATCTTTTCACAATGACGAAACCAGCCACAAGATTAACCTGTGGGAAAAGGTGATATGAAATCAACGTAATTCGTCAGACAAAACAATTTAGGCTAATTAAAGAGGCTTAACAATTTTATAAAACACTAACGGTAGAGCACATTTCGCTTAGTGTTTTATGTAGACAAAGCCGAAATCGCTACCGAAGTAGGCCCGTAAGCCTCCGGGCCAAAACCCGCACACATGCGTATTGAAACGTAGGTCCCGGCGACTTAGTTCAAGGAAAGCTAGTCTGACCATATCGGCCATAAGGCATACCGAAAACGACACACTCACCAAGTAGTGCAGCCGGTAGGCGACCGCAACGCTCGGCACCCGAGGCAGCCCGTAGATTGGCGTCGTAGAAGCCTTCTTAAATTGCGGAGACTCGCAACTTGCTGCGCACGCATTCCCCGCCAATGAAGCTTCTCTGCACAGCCAGGAATCACACGACGGGACGCTCGCCGCCTCCGTAGCCGAACCCGTTGAAATCGCTCGAGGACGAGCCCGCTCCTCCGCCGAAGACAAACTCAGACATTCACGATGTCCTTCGTCGTTCGAATCTGGGAGTCTTTCTCTGCTCCGTCCTCGCTCGGTAGCCGCCAAATTCCTTCTCCCGCTCCGTCGTTGACCTCTCGACCAGCTCGCAGAAGATAAGCCTGCTGCTCCCCCATTGGCTGGTGCGTCATGATGCTCTTCATGACGTGGTCGAGGACGATTTCGCTTACGTTGAGTATTAACAAATACCCTGGAGCGCAGACGATCACCTATGTCCACGGAATCATTAAAATTCCGTGACACCTGTTTAAAATGACACGTTTTCCGAATTTCTGATTGAGAAAGTCTAGCACTTCATTAGTGGTGTGAGGCCTAGCCCCATCCTGTTGAAACCATTGATGTCGAAGCGGTATACGCCTCCTTCGCAGCTCGGGGATGAAGAAGGTTTCCAACATGTTAAGGTAAGCCTGTGACGTTACGGTGCCCTCAAAAAAGAACGGACCAATGATGCCTCTTTTGGAAATGGCGCACCCAGCCATAACCTTAGTGGAAGAAGAGATGACTTATGGATCTCATGAGGGTGCTGGGAACCCCCAAAAACGAACGTTGTGTTTATTAACGTCACCTGACAGATGGAAGAAGGCCTCATCTGACATCCACAGGTTGTCCACAATGTCCTGATTGGCTTCCATTTCTGCTCCAAACTCCATCGCAAATTGTTGTCGCTTCTGTCTTCCAGTGTCTGTTAACTCCTGATAAACATGGATCTTATACGGGAACAGGAGTAAATCCTTTCTCAAAATTCGCCATGTCGTGGTATACGACAGCCCTTCTTGAATGGATAGGCGGCGAACAGATTTTTTGTTAGGGGAATCGACCAACCTTGTGCGAACATTTTCGACAACTTCGGCCGTTCGAACACGAGCTTCGCTCCCGCCTTTTTTCTTGCCTTTAACACATCCAGTGGCACGAAATTGCTTGACAAAATCCATGATTGCTTGCCTGCTTGGTGCGTCTCAACACTTATACTCCTTCCGGAACTTTCTTTGCACGGTTACAGGTGATTTTGTCTCTAAATACCATTCGACAACCTTGCATTTCTGCTCTGTTGATAAAGCGGGCGCCATTTTTCGACAATACAAACTCCAACTATTTATAAATTCCATATGGCGCTCATATTCTTTCAATTATTTATCACTTATGCACGTCCTTCGAGTGAAATGGTCAGAAATTGACTGAATCACCCTGTAGTATTCTTGAATATTGTGTGCAGATTAGCATCCTTTTTTAATGTACTCGATATCTTTTATAAGTTACCTTGCGATTTTTAACGAATTTAATACAAATAATTTTTATATTTTACTGCATCTGTCATGACAAGAGAATAAATTACAGATTAGAATGCATAAAGTAAAATAATTAGAAGAAAATATCTCAATTGCTTAAGAAAAAGCATTGGCACTCTCCATTGAGAGGATGGGTTATTTGGCAGAAGCTTGAAAAAATTTATCTTCTTGGACGAATAAAAGAAAAACTCGAAACTTGCAAAAAATGGAGATTAATACCATTATGAGAATTAATGAGTCGGGACACCACTAGTTATCTCAAGTTACTTTGCACCATTGGACGTATATATACAAATATGAAATATGAAATACACATTTAGAAAACATTACAGAACAAAACATTATAGAACAAACATATTTACAAAGAGCACAACTTTCGAATGTATTTAAAATTGTAAAATAAGAGAAAAAACAAACTCGAACAAGATACAGAAATGTTAAAAGATATAAAAATGCAAACAAAATCAAAATCCGCATGAAAACTAACAAAGTAAGTTGGAGGAAATGAAGAAATAGAGAACAGAATAAGATTATTTAAATACATGTACAATTAAGTATGCAGAATAAAGAAAAAAAATCATTATTAAGATTTTTAATTGTGAATTGTTTTTTATGTAAGATTACATTTTATTTTATTTATTAACTATTTTTTTTTTGTATATTTTCATTTTTACTTTTTACATCTTGCATTTACTGCTTATTTATTCTCAGTATTATCAAGAACATATGAAGGGGAGGGGGAATTTATATCGCCCTTCATCCATCCCTGGTATTATTTAATATTGAAGAAACATATAAAATAATTTTTGAAACAAAAAGTCAACGAAAGGGGAATCGAACCTAGCTACACAGAAGAGAGTCAAAACCGTTAACCACTTTCCTATCGGGAACCTCGACAAACGAGTCTTTATTAAATTTATAAGCCTTCAAATGCTGTTTTTACTACATAACTTGTGACTTGCGTCTTGGCGTAGGTGAAACTCCACCCAGTGAGCCCAAGTTCGTAGAGTTGCCGAAAATGCAATCGGACAGCCAATCCATTGGTTTGCCGCCAGATTCCATAGTTGCATACATTATGTGTAGGGTGGTGAAGTCATCTGCAGGAACGCTGATAGTGATGGCTAAAATATAACAATGAGGAAGGCAATATAATTCAATTTATTTAAGAAACAAAAACGGCTAATTATTACAACTGCGTGACATGAATCGCAAATGATACAATGTTGCGTTTTTCAAGGACAATTCACAATCCCCACCTTTAGTAAACTATTAATCAGAACATACAGACAATAATAAGAGAAAGCCTGTTCATCGGCCTTCCTCAAGTGTTCAAAAAAGCAGCTTCTTTAGTATTATCGCAATCCGCAGAAACCGGATACAAAAGGGAAAACTGGTTGTTCATCTCCTTCGACGGACAGCATCCGTCTCTTTCACCACATGGACTGTGTCTTAATAAACAGTGAAAAGGATGAATTTTATGTAAGCAAATTCTAGACAGCCTGTTTAATCAAAGTGGGCCACAATGTGGTAATTATATTGTAGGATATTAGCAGCAAAACATTGCCTGCCAGTAGCACATAGTTTTTTAGAATTACTACCGTATATTAGTTAACGGCACTCAATTGGTAGTAATTGTTTATGAAAATATATTTTGATTACGTTACATTTGTGATATTTTGATTTGGAGGATTACAAAATTTATTACCCATGTGTGTTAATTCTTTTACCTGTTAAAAGAGAGCTTTAATCAATTAATACTTAAATCCTTTCCTTTTTGTTTAACTATTTTTCTATATTCATTTAGGCACACCGTGAATAGTTAATTTCTGTAATTGCTACATCTCTTGGGAAAGGAATTAATTAAGTCAAACTAATCAAACTAACGACGACGGGAAACCACAAATCCACAATAATCATTTAATAATGCCTCAGATGTACATTTCGAAAGCTATGCTTTCTTCATCAGTGAGTGATTAACAAACAGAGAACTCGGAATTTATAAGAAAAATACAACAATAATTGACCAATTACAGAAAAGTAACCTTAATAACTAATTACAACTATACTAACACAAAACAAAACAACCAATCACGCTAAACTGAAAAGACCCGATCATTTCAAATTTAAAAATATCCACCTCCAGAAACTACACTTAGAAGGCAATCCACTTATAAGAGCCGATATATCGTTTACTTTATAAGAATCGATATATCGATTACTTAAGAATAAACTTAGCGAGGGGTAACCATTCCCCTACAGGCATAGGGCCGTCATCATTGTTGAGTAGTTGATTAGTTGCTTTGTTTTTTACAATTTCCAGAGATTCTAAAAAACGTATTAACTTGGGATCTTTACCGGAGTGAATAATTTTAAATGAATTGGTATCGTAATCATGCTTTTCCTTCAAAATATGGTCAGCAAAGGATGAAGCACCGATTTTAAAATTCTTTATGCTGGCTATGTGTTCTGTCTTTCGTTTGGCCACGCCTCTCAGTGAGCTGCCCAAATAGAAGTGTCCACACGTGGCACACCCAAACTTAT
>JAHWFO010084984.1:189148-266288 GCA_023313115.1 Rhysida immarginata
ACGAGGCAACATGAACTTGGCCCACAGCTTTCGCTGGTCAGAAGTTAACTTCTGACACCTACTCGCTTTGGCCACCCGAGTACGCAAGTGAACCAATTAGCTTGCTAAGTAGCTTAGACTGCCACTTTTGAAGTGGAGAGGCAGATGTTATTGCCTCCACGGAATTCAGATCTAAAAAGATCTTACAGGTGGCATTATGCAACACCCAACGTAAAACATTAAACACCTCTAACGAGGCAACATGAACTTGGCCCACAGCTTTCGCTGGTCAGAAGTTACCTTCTGACACCTACTCGCTTTGACCACCCGAGTAGGCAAAGTAATAGAACAATTAGCTTGCTAATTAATTCTTGAAAAGCTTAACACTAGCCAATTGATATAGGTCAAAATAGAAATAGCAAATTAGCTGGGTCGTTCCCTAAAACACTTTAAAGAAAGCTAAAATACAGCTTAAACATTCTAAGCAAATAGAAAACAATAAGGCATACAAAGGCTTAAACAAATTACGTCTAGCAGAAACCAACTGAAACAGTTACAGTAATTTACAGTGAACATTTACATGAATATCACTGCAACACAATAGCATACGACAACACAAACGGTGCACTCGCGTACTAAAGGTTCCATTTGCGAGGGCTAGAATTGTTTAAATAAATTTCATCATAAAAGTCACTATCGGTAAAAGTTCTATAGTCAGGGGGAGTCCATTAACATTAGAATTACAAACAATACAGTCACTAAAGTACACAATAAGTAGAGTTCTTATTTTTTTTTCCAGTTCGGAGATTCAAAGTCACAAAAGACCTGCGATAAAAGACATGGAAATTAAAATGACAAAACAAATTGTGCTAAATCGTTAACATTAAACACACAGACAGGCATAAAGGGCTATTACGTGACTTAGCACAAAGATAAAATTTCCACGTGAGGTAGAAGGCACTTCACTTGAGCTTAATTATTACGAAGCCAAAATCATTCGTGAAATAGGCTCGCATACCGTTGGGCCAAAGACCACACACCTGAGTGCACACACATACGTCACGGCGACTTAACTCCGGGAAGGTTCTCTTAACTAATACGGCCGCACAGCCTACGGTAAAAGAAACACTCACCAAGCCGAATCCACGGTCGGCGGCTGAAACACTCGGTGTACGGGGAAGCAAGCTGAACACCGGCGACGTGCACCTTTCACGTTGCGGGCTCTCGTATTCTGCGTCGGAACAAATCTCCGCCAAACGAGCTTCTCCGCACGGCAGGGTAACACACGACGAAGCACACGCCGTCTCTGTAGCCGTCTCCGTTGCAGGGGATTGAGGACGAACCTTCTCCTTCGGCGAATCGATCACTAAGCCGTACCGATGCCTCGTGTCGTTCGTGGCCAGGAGATTCTTTATCCTACTTCGTCCATCGGTCGTCGCTAATTTCCTTCTAACCCTCTCACTCTGTTCACGCTTCGAGCCCGCACTCCAGAGTCTCGCTCCTCCCTCATTGGTTCCTGCGTGGTGATGTTGTAGCTGACGCGGACGACGTCGATTCCGTTTTCGCTCCGAATTGTAAAATATTCTAGAGCGAAAACGATCGACTATGTCGCCGGAATCATTAAAATTCCGTGACAATAATACAAAAAAACGTATGTAATCTATCTAGCATAGCTTGTTTTTATTAATTTTCTTTATCAGGTAAAGATTTATGCTCACTTTGTTTTACAATTATATTATGATTGAGTCAATTCAGTTTAGGTTTATTTCTATTCAATAGCATAATTTCAACATAGAACAGTGTACAGAGCATACAGGAATGGATGAAGTAGGTAAAATATTATACATAACAACTATGTAAGTTTATGTACTTAAATTTTTAAAACAAAAGTTGTATACCTAATACTGCTAGAGTTATTAGCAAGGTACGCTGCACAGATCCCACCAAATTTGTCTCACTATCTCCAAATATCTCACTCTATCATATGGTTGCGTGCAAGATTTGAGCGTGCCACATTCCATTGTTTTCGCGTGGCACATTTCTAAAGATCGCGCACAGGCAAATAGATGGAGCTAAATCAGCAGTCATGGGGGTTTATAATTTTCTATGAATATTCCAAAGGCTTAGAAAAAAATCGGTTTGTTTTGAAACTTTACACAGACATCTCCTGGCAGAGCTCCGGTAAAGCCAAATTTCTTTCTGATATCGCGAGTTTAAGATGGGAAGACGGTGTCTTGAAGACAAATCTCGTAATGAACGACTAGTCGATGCAGTTACACATGAAAACATCCTTCCTATGTCGGATTTGACCATGAATGACAATCGGGTAATTTATGCCAGGATTGAGGTAAGCATGGTCATCGGATCTTCAGCGGTTAAAACAATCTTGAATGATCACCTGCAACTCTGAAGGTTTCGTCACGATGGATTCCTCGCAGAACGAACGCAGTGATCCTAAGAAATGATCGAAAGCTTCAACAACGCGGCATCAAAACGGACCAACGACATCTAAACACCATCCACCATTCTGTTCCACTGCTCATGTGTACACTGTCGTGGTTGAAAACAAATAGACAGTTACAGCAAAATGGTATGCGATATCCTGAGTACCAAAAGTCCTAGAATAACGGAAGGAGAAGCGTCCGAAGAGCAGACATCATGACAACGTCCCAGCATTTGCCATCGTCAAAACAACAATGGTTTTCTGTGAAAATCGCGTCAATATGTTGACACATCCCCCGTATTCTCCACACTTGGCACCTTGCGACTTCTTTTTGTTCCCCATAATCAAAAGAAAGCTCAAGGGTTTCCATTTCGACGATGAGGTCCTGGCGTACAAGGCGCTCGGGAGAAATGTGTAATGTATAATGTGTGATGTATAATAACTTCTCACCAATTGGCCTCCCCTGCTGAGATGTGTGGTTGCGCCGATCGCTCATTGGTGAAGGAGAAACAGCCAATGAGAAACAAAAAGACAATGCGTCGCCATTTTCGAAAGCGGGTAAAAGGAAAAAAGAGAGCAAGGGAAAAATTCTGAAAGGGAAGACAGGAAGAATTTAAAGGAGAGATTGAATGAGATCAGAGCCCGACCGATAAGCGTGCGCCACGAAGGCGATAGAGGAACGCGAGGCAAGCGAGACGAGTCGGCGTCGTGGCAAACGAAATACGAAGGAAGGTTAGAGAGCTTCAGGAAAAGCCGCGTGGAACGACCAGTGGCCAATATTCGAGGAAAATCAAACAGGAGTTTGCTAGAAAAGACGCAAAGTCGGTCTCAGTTAGCTACAGAGGAAAATCCGGAAAGTTAGACAATGTCTAAATTTGATAATGCATGTTTAATTATTGTGACTATTTAATTGACTTTTTGCTAGGACAGTTTACTTCATTATTTTTTCATTTACCTACTATTTGAATAAACAAGTTCATATATTTATATCCTGTCTCTGATTCTCTCTCTATCTGTTCACTTAGTAAAGCCCCGTGACAACATTTTAGAGCTCACTGCTCAGGACTGGAAAAAACGCATGTTTAGAAGCCGAAGGAGAGTACTTCCAAAATAGCTAAAAGAATGATGAGCTTCGTAGGATGAGGCCAGCGTTCTTGGCTATAAACTTCTTAGAGTACTCCTCGTATTTATGATTAGTGCTGTTTACTCTTTTTTGGAACTTATCTTAAAATTTGGGAAGCATCCAAAACGAATTAAACCATTCCCATAGAAACATGAAAAATCGCGTTTCAGCTAACGAAAGTTTTGGCTAATGAATGTTCTGTAATTTATTAAATTCTTTACACGAGGTACCACTGTATATCACGCATTTAAAGAAATCTTTAACAGTGTATTAATTTCATTTGATTCTGCTATTTGCCATTTCAGAGAAGATATCTGCACAAACTTGATCACATTGATTACGTATAGAGGGATTTTTTTTAAATTTCAACTTATCTCCTCGAATCATGAGTTTTAAGTCGATTACAGAGAAAAAATGTTTTTGAATAGCGAAACGAATACACAGGCCACCACTCTTAGTGAGTGATCGGCCAGCAAAATAGATTCAGACTGAATATAATAAACAAAAAGCGTAAATTTAAAGGTTGGTTGGTTGGTTTATTAGAATTTTGGCGTCGACTACTATGGTCATTTTGCGCCTTTTTACACAAGTTATATCTGTACGCAGCCCGGGACAAACACAAACATCCATACCCACGGCGGGATTCGAACCCACGACCAGGCGGACTCGAGAACTAGAAAGCCTACGCCCTAGCCCTCTCGGCCACCTGGCCGGCTAAATTTAAAGGGAAATCTATCCATAATTAAAGTATGATTGCTAACTCACGTTATGCGAAATTGTTAGCTAAAAAGATAATTTAAAGCAGTCAAACTTAATATACACTTCCGGGAAAAAAACTGCAAAACATAAAGGAGTGGGTCAATTTTAATGTGATTAACATAGAACATATTATACGATATGTGCACATTTTTCTTGTATAGGATGCCCTAAAAGTCCCAATAGGACAATTTAATATACCGTATACCATCTACAAGCATGAATGCAGGCCTCGACTCCGGATATCATCCTAGAACACATGGTTCCAAGCGTCCAGAACCTATTGACGCAATTGTGTTAAGAATAATGTGCTGCGACCATGGATGTACTGTCCCTTCATGTTCGAAACAGCTATATTTGACACAAGTTTGGAAATCGTGTTGGCCAGGGAAATAGAGCGACAGGTTGGAGAGCTTGTAAGGTAGCAGCACGGGGACTGTGTGGGCGTTTGTTACCCTGTTAGAACAAGACATTACCTTACTTTGAGAGGCTGGATGGTCTTACCGGCAAATCGCGGCCCACATGGGAGTTAATGTTTCTGTGGTGACTCAGTGTTGGCAGTAGCGGTCTATAGAAGGTACTCACACACGAGCACTTGGTTCCAGACGCCCACGCTTTACTGATCCACGCCAAGACCGTCGCATTGTAAAGAAAGCACTAAACACCCGCACAGCATCCATAACAGAGGTAAAGGATAGAGTAACACCAACCGTATTAATACGGATAATTTGCAACAGTTTACGACTATTAGTAGCCAGACAACCACTTCTGCAAGAAAACCGTAGTGTGCGGTTGCAGAGGTGGCGACGAAAGAGCTGACTGGCGAGCTGACGAAGACCAATGTGTGCGTAAATAATAATAATTATTAACTGGAGATACGTCTCCAAGCATAGGTAATGATTTTTCAATTGAAAAATGGAAGGAAAAATTTTGCGACCCGGATTCGAACCAGGAACCTCGACTATCATGGCCGATGCCTCTACCAATTGGGCTATCGCAGACACCTTGGTGACAACTTGGTTGTCTTTAAGACACCATGAGACAGCTTGGCTGTCCGTGGTGTATGCGATAGCTCAATTGGTAGAGGCTTCGGCCATGATAGTCGAGGTTCGAATCCGGGTCGCAGAATTTTTCCTTCCATTTTTCAATTGAAAAATCATTACCAACGTGTGCGACGAAGACCAGGTTTGGTTTGGTTTGCTTGGTATTAACGTCCTTTTCAACTGTTATGGTCATTTCAGGACGGCGTTATAGGGGCCGCAAATTTTGCCTCGCAAGGGTTCTTTAACGTGCAGCCGGCAAACGACTACTAGGGATCAACGGCTTTACTTCCCTTCCGAAGGAAGTGCGTGATCTCAGGATTTTCCCTCTGAAAAAATCCTCGTCGTCCTCGGCCGGGGTCGAACCCGCGTCCTCGGGCATCAGAGGCGATCACGCAACCCCTGAGCCACCGAGGCCGATACGAAGACCAGGAGTGTGACGACATCCTCCACACACGTCTACGGCACATAGGTTCAACATCTGGCGTAACGGTGTTGGGTACCATCAGTTACAATTCGCGCTCATCAATGGTATTTGTGAAATGAACATTGAACAGTATAAGGTACGTCCAGAAGAGTGTTGAACTCTTTCGCCTGCCTTTCTTCCAACAGTCTCGTTATCCGACCACTGTCTTACTCCGCCAGTTACTGGCCAGGATACAGCTGCGTGGACTGGGCATGGCAGATGTTGAGACTACGCTAGTCTGTTACACTAAAGATGCCAGATTGATAATTTTTTGTAAATTAGACATTAACCATTCTTCCAGTGGAGGAGGGGCTTTTGGGACACCCTGTAGCAGTTATCGTGTTAAAATCTAAATCATATGTTCTATCCCACCCAGATTATTCTCCTATGCAGTTTAATTAAAATTAACTCACTCCTTTCAGGTGTTACTTCCGGCAGTGTAGTAAATAAAAAGAAGAAGAAAATTTAAATCTTGTACAATTAACAATAATACAAAAAAAATACAATGCTAATCAAATAGAAAGATTGATAATAAAACGACGCTGCCTTCGTATTTTTTGTAGGGCGAACACGCTTTTCTCTGATTGGCTAGACTGCTCCTACGGTTAATCGCTTGCAGAATATTTAGGTTGCATTTTGTGGATGTCCATCAGGCTTCTTACCTGTCTCCGTGTATTTCCTTCGGTATTTATAGAGGTAGGGCGAGTTTTGTGGATGCGCTGCTTCTGTCTCACTCGAAGAAATGTACATTCCGCTGTCTCGTATCATCACTTCCGGAAGAATTTCCACTTTTATCCTTTTTAGCTTTTTTTCTTATACCAAACAACTATGGCATCTTAAATTTTTAATGAATTTCATAAAAAAAGCTTTCTCTAATCGACTCCGGTGAATAGCAGTTAGTTTTGCTTACTGGTCATTTTTAATATTAATCAATTTCAGAGGAGACCAAGTAGATTGCTGCGTCTTCCTGAAAGCAGATGGTTTGAAAAGATGTGAGAAAGTAATTAACAGCCATCAAATCAAATTATAAATAGTAATCTTTGTATAAGTTATCTTTGTTAGACATTAAGTTGTCTTGAGTTTTTATGTTTCTGATAGTTTGCAGTAAAATAACTGCAGTATTGTCAGAGGTTGTATAACTATAAATATAACCCAAATAAACAATTCCATTGTTATTTATATGTAAGTTTTTTGTTCTCTCCTGGAAATACCTGATAATAAATGTTGCCTTTGGATTTACATTTCTTAGCAATTGTTTAATCCAGATACAGCGTTCTTAATTCCAGTTAAATCTTGATAATAGCCTACATGGGACTGCCTATATAGAGTTGTTAGAGTTTCCTTCTTCCATTTGGTTCAGACTTCGCGTGGAAAAGCCTGACAACAAAATTAGCTGAACTTCTGCATTGGACGTCATTTCCTCGCCAATGTTTGGATCAAGATCAAATCATTTTATTAAGTAGCAGAAAAATGGAGCTACTTACTGTTTTCACAATGTCCGTCTGTCTGTCTGTCCGTCCGTCCGTCCGTCCCCTTCATAATTTCCGCATTAATCAGATAGAAGGTTGAAATTTAGTAAGGGCATGTGCACCTTCACGATTTAGTTTAGTTTTGATTGGGTCACTGGGGTCGGAGTTTCGGGGACGGTAATTAGAGGGGACCAAAAGGTCTACGTGTGCTTATGCATATAAAGGATTGAAACTCGGTATGCAGATTCCTCTATACAAGATCTACATTACTATGAAATTTGGGCCAAATTATCCCAATGAGGTCGGAATTGTGGGGGTGGCAGTTATTTGGTCTTTAGAACTATGGCAACATATGGCATGTCATAATTCATTCGATCGGAAATGAGAAGCGAAGGATAGAACTCTTACACTTTCTAAATACTAAGTCCGAGAAAATCAAGTTTTCGATTTAAAAAATTGGTGAGGGGAGTTAAAAGTGAGATAGAAGGGTAAAAATAGATGATCTCAGGGCTTCCGCTAGTTTCCTATACCTTCCTCGGGAGGATTAACTTTTGTTTATCTATATACACTGTCATATCAATGAATTATGACCAGCACTCCTTCAAGGCACACGCATGGTTCGCCCCAACAACGATTACACATGGCCGCCAACGAAATGGCCGCACGTCGAGAGCTATCCGCATTTGAACGGGGGATGATTGTTGGTGCCCAACGGATGGGTACTTTAGTATCAGATGTAGCCTACACTCTGCAATTTTCCCACACGACCATTGCAAGGGTCTATCGAGAGTACATCCAACGAGGGGTTACAAGCCATGTCGGACAGCGGACGGGCCACCCACGCCTCATTGCTGCCAGAGGTGTTCGCTGGGTCATGCTGCTTGCAACTGCTGACCGCAAGGCGACAGCGGGCCAAATCACCATGCGGTGCAACCAGGGACGTCCCACAAGTATGTCCGTGACGACAATTCGGTGAACCTTGGCAGCTGCAGGCTTTGAAGCAGGAGTCCACAACGAGTGCCACTCATAACAGCTGTACATCGTCGGCATCGCCTAACCTGGGCCAACCAACATTGACTTTGGAACGCTGAAGACTGGCGGAGGGTTGCCTGGTCCGACGAGTCATGGTTTCAGCTGTATCAGGCCGATGTTCGTGTCCGTGTCTGGCACATGCCACACAAAGCCATGGACCCCGCATATCAGGTGGAGACTATTGAGGCAGGTGGAGGCTCCATACTGGTCTGGTTGATTTCGCGTGGCATGCAATGGGTCCACTGGTGCATATGACATCCACTCTGCGTGCTGCTTCCTACGTTGATCTGCGTTAGGACCACCTGCACCCCTTCATGAACTGTTTTTACCCCGCAGGCGACGGCGTCTTCCAGCAAGATAACGCGCCTCTACACACGGCCCTTGTGACATGGCAGTGGCTGGAGGGACATGCTACCGAATTAACGACAATGATTTGGCCTCCACGTTCCCTAGATTGCAATCCCATTGAACATTTGTGGGACGTCATCGAGCAATCTGTCAGGTTGTCGCCAACACAACTGGTAAATGCAGCATTATTATGGAGTGCTGTGGAGGCCGCATGGCTTGCAGTGCGCGTGGATGTGTACCGGGGACTGGTAGGCTCTCTTCCCAGGCCAGAGGGGGCAACACGTTATTTGGCAGGTGGGTGAGTGAGTGTATACATATAGAGGGAGTTACGCAATATTTCTATCTTGGATACCAATGTAGTTACGCAAATTCCAATACAGGAAATGAATAGGTACCTATCAAATGGAGCACCTTTCATCATCTCAAATATGCAAATAAGGACACATCCAAATTCTATCTCTGTTCGGATTCTTAAAAGAGATAGAGGGTGGATCTTGCTGATACTTATTCTACTTTTTGATGGTCTTTGAGAATCCGAAGCAAAAATTCAAAAATTCTATATTTTTAGTGCACAAGCAAAGTCTTATGAGGCAGTTCTATGGAGGCAAATTCTGTGCGTGTGTATTAAAAAATAGTGATTTTTGAAATTCTGACTTCGGATTCTTAAAGACAATTAATAAGTGGAATAGGAGTGTCTGTGAGACCCACAATCTCTTTGTCGTCAACGATAAAATTGGGTTCAAAGCTTTAAAAGTTCCACACTTTGAGGGCCTGTCTCCTAAACGTTTTTGAGCAATTGCAAAAACACCAAAAATAAAACATTTCTCGAATATTCTGTACAATCTGAATATACCATTAAAAACAGGGGTTCCTATTTAAAATTTCAAAGTAAAATCTGCTCCAGCGTTTCTCAACCATGTCAGCACTGCGCCTTTGACGATTTCTTTAATTCTGATTCGTCGATTGTCCACAATCATCTCATTAACGCGGGCAATGTGCCCGGGAGTGTTGGACGTGGATAGTCTTCCTGCGCGGTATTCGTCCGTCAAATCTGAGCGCCCATTTTCGAACTACTGGCACCACTTCACAATTGCAGGACGAGGAATCACATTATCCCCGTAGACACTGCAAATTTCCTTATGGATTTCAGTGCAATTTAAGCCTTTCGCCCACAAAAATCGGATTGTTCCGCGAATCTCCAACTTGGAGTATACAACCAGTTGCTGCGCCATGACAACAATATTCTTGGGTGCACAGTAATGCGCAAACAAGTGGGATGATCCCAAGTTGCAATTATAGCCATTAGGCAACATCCTAAAAAAAAATTGACGGAGGCTCTGGTGATTGCCAAAGCCGCGGGTTTTGAAGGCGTAGAACTACTACTGTATGTTATTATTGGTTACCGTTAGTGCGTATTTTTTGGCGAAAAAAGGAACAAAATTAAAAAAAAAGTTACTATATTCAATTTATTACAATTTTGTGAAGAATGGGTCTGCGATATGAAAAGTAACAAACAGATGACAAAAGTTTCGGAGTTATATTTCTAGTAAATGACAGATCAATGTAAGTATTTTTTGAATCTAAACGTGAAGTATTTGGATGTACATACGAGGTCTGTTCAAAAAATACGTAGACTGACGTCATAAAACAAAATATACTTTATTCAGAAGTTACACATCTGGGTCCCCTTCAAAGTACTCTCCTCCCCGACGCACACACTTATCCCAACGGTGTTTCCACTTTTGGAAACAGTCCTGGAACGCTTCTTTTGTGATGTCCTTCAGCGCCTTCGTCGCATTTGCCTTTATGTCGGGAATAGTCTCAAATCTCCTTCCTTTCAAAGGTCTTTTGAGTTTGGGAAACAAGAAGAAGTCACAAGGAGCGAGGTCAGGTGAGTAGGGTGGGTGAGGAAGAACAGTGATCGAGTGTTTGGCCAAAAACTCTCGAGTTCTGAGGGCTGATTTATTGTTTTGTTTTAAGAAATTAACAAAACTTCAAAGTTCATTTCTTAAAATAATTAATCTGCTTAAAATAATATATATTTTATTATTTTACAACATATTTTTAATAGAAAACTAGAAGCGAACCCACCAGTTTGTATAATCGGGAAATAACCCATTGTTAGATACTCATTGTCAGATTTTTTCTTTGTTGTGACAACGTCCACCGTCGCTGATTTTATATAAATGATGATGTACTGATTTCGCCGGCAGATGACAGGATTTCATGATATTATCTTAAAACGCTCGTGTTTCCATGTTTTTATACCTAATGCACAGGCCTTCTTTATATTAAATGCACAGGCCTTTTCTCGTAAGCCATGGTAAGCTCCAATTATTTCCAATACACGCCGCACACGTATATGCTGCAGCAGCGCCACTCCGTTATTACGATGGCGAGCATAAAATTAACTTAACTTTAACCCGTGCTGTAACTTTTGACCCAGTGGCTCATTTGGTGAAATGTTTGCTTATTATTCAAGACTCAACCTTACTCTTTCCAACAAGATAATGACCATAATTGTAGGATATAGTGATAGAAAGATATAGACTGAGATATGTACATCACTTTTTGAACGAAAAATCGCGTCTGAATTTTTCCCCGGCTGCACCCCTGATAGACGTAGTTCTACGTCAAAACGGCGAATGATGTCGGCGCTCTTCGACCACAGCTGGTGTGGAGTGTATCTTACATTTTGATTCACCCTCGTAGGTTAGGGGCATTGCAATCGCACAGCCAATCCACTGGGCTTTGCCGCCAGATTCCATAGTTGTATATTTTTTGTGTAGGGTGGTGAAATCACCTCCAGGAGCGCTGATAGTGATGGCTAAAATAAAACAGTTCAGAAGGCAATATTATTCAATTTATTTAAGAAACAAAAACGGCTAATTATTACAACTGCGTGACATGAATTGCAAATGATACAATGATGCGTTTTTCCAGGACAATTCACAATACCCACCTTTAGTAAACTATCAATCAGTCCAGAATCGTCTCTTTAAGGCGGGCAATGTGCCCGGGAGTGCTGCACGTAGATGATCTTCCTGCGCGGTATTCGTCAGTCAGATCTGAGCGCCATTTCGAGCTGCTGGCACCATTTCACAATTACAGGACGAGAAATCGCATTATCTTCGTAGACAATGCAAATTTTCTGATGGATTTCAGTGCAATTTAATTAATTAATACTTAAATTTATTTCGTTAGTGATTTTATTGCTTGTATATCATTTCACTATATTATTTATATCTTTTCATCTTTCTTTATTTTTGTTTTATATTTATGATTATATTAAATATTTCTTTTGTAAATAGTGTAACGTGCTAGTAAAAGCGAACCGCGTTTACCCGCACGCACAGCCAACGCTCCAAAAGTGAAGCGTAAAAAAACCCAAAAGAAAACCTTCCCTTGACTGAAACGAAAACAGTTACCAGAACCCAAGATAACCGCGAGGATAAAGGAAAACGCTTACTTGAAAGAACAAAAGCGATCCTCCAAGTAAGGTGGAGAATGAGAGAAACCCAGGAGAAAAACTTCGCTACAAAATTAACCCCAATTAAATACTATAATGACCAACCCGCAACCCAAGGCAACCCATACCTAGAAAAAAAAACACAAAATAGAAAAAGCGAAATCCAAATAAATATTTTCCTTTATTGCTGCAAACGAACATGGATAGAACTGAATAAAGTAAAACATAATGGTCACAAAAGAGAAGCTGGGTGATCCAACATTTGCAAAGGCTAAGTCGTTATAGCGACGGTCTACATAACGGAGCGACACTCGGAGTCCGATAAAAGGCGAGGGTAGAACGTAACAGTTGAGTGGGAGGAGGAGAACTTGGAAAAGCTTGGAAGATCTAGAAGCTCAAAAGGAATGAAATAGTTAATTTTTTTTTTTTTTAACGTTAAAGAACACGTCTTATATCTATAGCATGAGGCTAAGACATCCCTTATCATTTGCTAAGGAGAGAGAACTCAAAATCAATCCTTATTTTTACCAAAAAATTAAAGGAAATATCTAAACGACAAAAAAATCAAATAGTAAGTTGAGAAATCCACAGGACGGGCGGTTCTCAAGATCATTAATCGATGACGAGAAATGACCCAACGGACAACGAACAAGACGAGTCCAACAGACGACGCGATGAAATACGGACCAAAACTAGACGCTAAACTAATTGTCTCGGTGAGAAATTAAAATTCAAATATCGGTCAAGCGCCAAAAAGGAAATTCGCCACGGGATAAACTTCAAAGGACGCGACATTAGTGACGCAAAGTACGAGGAATCGCGGTCTCGGACAATACATAAAAGAATCCCACTAGAAGAAAAAACTTATTTAGCGCGAGGAAAAATAGAACAAATAACTCCCCAATCGAGATATCGTTAACCCAAGAACAACGCGAACAGAACGCGTCGAGTGATCCCTTTAATATATAAAAAGGAGGGGAAACACAGTAACCTCCGTTAAAATAATTAATTAAGCGACTGATCCATAAGGCTCACGCCTGGGACGGCTGATGATCACACAGTTTTGGTAAGGACTACACGCGGTAGACACCAGGAATATCGGTAAGATGGGAAACTTGAAACACACAGCGCCGGAAGGGAACGCTTAAGGTAACTCCCCCCGAGTGGGAAAGGGAATCTAACAAAAGAGATCCCGAAAAGTAGTTGAAGGGAAGGCTCAAAAAAAATTTTTCAATGAACGGCTGATGAATTTTAGTCAGAAAAAGGTAACGGCACGTTACAATAGGCATTCTCGTCAATGAATAAACCCTTTACTTTTTAGTACATAATTATTTTTCTATATGCACTTAGGCACACATTGAATATTTAATTTCTGTAATTGTTGTGTCTCTTGGGAAAGGAATTAAGTATTTTACGATGTTGTTGTCGTTCATGACTGCTACGTCACGCAGTTGTTTGGTAATCATTTGCCATTTTGTTTCTTAAATAAATTGAATATTGATGCCTTCTGCCTTGTTTTATTTTTGCCACCACTACTAGCGTTCCTGAAGTTGACTTCAGCTCCCTATACATAAAATATGTTACTATGGAACTTAGCGGCGAAGCCCAGTGGATTGTCTCTCCGATTGCATTGCCCCTTGACCAATTTGTCTCCCATTGAGGTCAGGTAGAAGTGGGGGTTGGGTGATTGTCTTTTGAAAAGCGTGGACCTCGTACAAATCGTTACTTCTTACGTATCTTCTGTCCTCTTTTACTACTGGCTGCATATTGATGCTGAGCATAGGAAATAGATATGTTTGGATCTGGATCCAAGAAGAAATGAAGTCCAATGCTTAAGTCCAGCCAATTTTGTTGCCAGGCCTTTCCACGCGAGGACAAAACCACATGGAAAAGGAAGAATCTGAAATTAAAAACAGGCATTCCCATTTAGGCTATTATCAAGGTTTACCTGCAATTAGAAATGCTCAAGGAATTGTAAACTCTTCAAAACGAACATGATCTTTATTCTTGCCTTGAAGAAAGGAGTCATGCTTTAAGAATACAATATCTATAATTATTACTTTTTACGAAACTTCTTCTAAAAGACAAATGGGAAGCTTGTGCTCAGAAAAAATATCACTTTATAATTGCTTATTTGGGTTATATTTACAGACATAAAAACCTTGACAATACTACAGTTACTCTACTGTATTTCACCATAATCTTAAAAATTTAGGACCATTAAACATCTAAAGATGTTACAATGTCCAAGACCAGCGTATGTTATTTAGTTGTCGATAATTAGTTTTAAAAAGCACTTCAACCCACCTGCTTTCGGGAAGGCACAACATTCGACTTGGTCTACTCTGAAACTGATTAAAACTAGTAAAGAATACTTATTGCTATTTATTGGCATCGATTAGTGAAAGTTTTGCTTATGAAATTCTCATTAACAATTTAAGATTTCATCCGAATAATCATTGTTTGCTAAAAGAAAAATAGATAAAATGGATAAAGGAAGAAATTCTCAGCGCTTCTTTCGACATCAAGTGAGTCTAATTTATAACTGCGTGAATCTAAATATTCAGCTCGTGATCAGCCGTAGAAGTCAAGCCAATCAGAGAAGAGCGTGTTCGCCTTCTATTGATAACTTCAAGCAAGTAAAAATATAAATGCACCGCCCTTTTGTATCCGTGAAACACATACAGCAAAACCCAAGTGGAGTTATGCGTGTTCCAAGTTCTTGAGAAGAATAACACTGTGGAAAATTTGGAAAAGCCTTAATTTCATGTAATTTATATTCTTTCAGATTTTGTCCACACGTAGCTTAAAATAATGAGTAATTTTTATTGTAAGGATTATGAATTGATTTTATAATTAATTTCACATTGCAAGCCTTTAATATTCAACCTAATGTCATTTGTAGGCTAACAATTTCTTTCAAACTAACGTCATTTATTTTACATTCATTCGTTTTCTTTATTACCAATCCTTCTATTTGATTAGCATTAAATTACTTTTGTAGATTTTAGCACATTTTCTTAGTAAAGTGCTTATGTGATCGGTTTGTTCAGACAATGCATTGCGTGTGCAAGGGGGAGCGTGGGCGTCGTGGATTGTTTGAAAACACGAATCATCTGCGCATTAAGGAAAACTCACGCTTGGCCTTCGTTTCGGCTCTACGCATTGCGATTGTTTGGATACACGTGATAGACGATTTTTGAAAGGGGGAAGTCGCTAAAGTAAAAGAAGAGCTGTCTCGTTTCACCACTTCGTAGAGAATTTCCCCTTTTATCCATTTTAGTTTCTTTTCTTATACAAAACAATAATTAGCCAGAAGGTCTCTTAAATTGTTAACGAGTTTCATAAGAAAAGCTTTCAATAAACGACTCCGATGAATAGCAATTGGTTTTCCTTACTGGTCTTTTTTAATGTTAATCAATTTCAGAAGAGGCCAAGTAGAATGCTGTGTCTTCTTGAAAGCATGTGCGCTGAAATTATTAATAATGAAAAAAGAGTTAAACTTATTATTTTCAAGTTTCGTTTGTTCTTAGGTATCTGATTGTCTAGAATTTTTAAAATTCACTCTAGATTATAATAAAACAACACTAATATTGATATGAATTATAGGTCTGTGAATACAACCTAAATAAGCAATTTTAAAATGAATTATCCTGAGGAGCTTCATGCGCACAAGCCTTCCGTATTGTCTTTTAGAAAAATCTGCATGAAAAAAAAAACCTTTTTTACTCATAATTGTCTCATCAGAGCCAAGCAATTTTATTTAATGTATTATAAAAAATGTTATAATGATGGATATCGCATTTTAGATCATCATTTTATGAGACAGGAATACAGAGAATGTTCGTGTAGAAGAGTTCACAATTCCGTGAGCATTCTTAATTCCAGTCAAATCTTGAGAATAGCCTAAATGCATTTCTTTAATTAATTAATATATACTTACTTACTTACTTTTCAAACCCGCTTATCCGTTAGGGTCGCGGGGGCAGCAGCCCTACGGAGGATCTCCAGCGATCGCGATCTCCCGCCATCAGGCGCATGTCCTCCCTGGTAATATCCAAGCGACTCGAACCCAGATTCTCCATGTAATCTAGCCACCTGGTTCTAGCCCCACCCTTTGGTCTCTTACCACCGGCTTGGAAAATAATAACTGCCTAGGAAGACTAGTTTGCGGCATCCGTATCACGTGGCCATACCAGCGCAACTGAGATCTCTCAATGCGGAGAAGTAGCGGCTCAACACCTAAAGATTCCCTTATTGTGCTGCTGTACACTCTATCTAAAAGGGTAACACCTGCCACACCTCTCAAAAATCTCATTCCGGCCGCTTGTACCCGCGATCGCACTCTTTCGGTCATTACCCAAGCCTCATGACCATAGGTGAGAATGGGGACAAAGATAGATTTGAAGACGGAGAGCTTGGCTTTGTTACCCAGCTCGCGTTTCGTTACCACGGATCGCCACAGTTCACGTCTGACACAGCTTGCTGCACCGATCCAAGCATCCAATTCTTTCTCCTGCCGTCTAACACTCGTGAATGCAATCCCGAGATACTTGAATTTCTCCACCTGTCTCAATGAGGCTCCTCTAACATGGAGAGCGCACTGAGCAGGCTGTCTTGAAAGGACCAGAACCTCGGTTTTAGCCACACTGATCTTCATCCCAGCTTCTTCACATTTGGCTGCAAACCGGTCTAGTGCATGCTGAAGGTTCGTGCGAGAAGACCCAAGGAGGACAAGGTCGTCAGCAAAGAGCAACCTCTCCACCAGGCACTCGCCCACACAAACACGCTCATCGCCTCGGCTGCCCCTGTCTATCCAGTCCATAAAGATAATGAACAAGAGGGGCGACAGTACGCACCCTTGGCGGAGTCCAACACCCACGGTCAACGGTCATGACTTAATGCCATTTATCCGGATACACATCTCAGAGCTTTCGTACAGAGACATGATAGCAACCAGTAATTGCCCATCCAATCCATACTCTTGCAACACTTGCCAGAGCTTCTCCCGAGGAACTCTGTCATATGCTTTTTCGAGGTCCACAAAGCAAGCGTAGACCTCTTTTGCATACTCCCAGGATTTCTCAAAGATTAGCCTTAGAGCAAAGATGTGATCCGTCGTGCTTCGGCCAGGTCGGAAACCACAGTGCTTCCCCGACAGTTTGGAGTCGACTATTTCCCGACTTCTCTTCTCCAGACACTTAGCGTACACTTTCCCAGGAATGCTGAGCAAAGAGATGCCTCGATAGTTGTTGCAATCTCTCTGATCTCCCTTTTTGAAGATAGGGATCATAATTCCTGTCTGCCATTGCTTAGGGGCCTGTCCAGATATCCAATCAACCTGACACACTCGAGTCAGCCACAGGATACCATCCTGATTTAAGGCCTTTAACATCTCGGACCGGATTTCATCATCACCTGCAGCTTTGCATCATCATATATTGCTTTATTAAAGCATCTTTGAGGTAAGAAAGTATTTATACGAAACTTTTTCTAAAAGACAAATGGGAAGCCTGTGCTCATGAAACATATCACTTTATTAAGTAGCGGAAAAAACAGTATCACTTTTCACAATGTCCGTCCGTCCGTCCGTCCCCTTCATAATTTCCGCATTTTTTGACGTAGAAAGTTGAAATTCAGAATGTAGCTTACTATGGGCATGTACACATTCATTATTTAATTTGGTTTTGATTGGCCCGCTGGGGTCGGAGTTTCGGGGGCGGAAATTAGACGGGACCAAGAGGTCTACGCGTATTTATGCATATAAGGAGTGAAATTCGGTATACAGATTCCTCTAAGCAAGATCAACATTACTGTAAAGTTTGGGCCAAATTGTCCCAATAGGGTCGGAGTTGTAGGGGTGGCAATCACTTGGTCTTAAGAAATTTAAGGCAACATATAGGATGTGATATATCATTCGATCGAAAATGTTGAGAAAGAAAAGAAGATAGGATTCTTTTATATTTTCTAAATACAAGGTTCGAGAAAATCAATTTTTGATTTAAAAAATGGGGGGTTAAAAAGTATAGATGAAGGAATAAAAAAAATAGATGATTGGTTTTGTTAGAAATTTTGGCTAACAGCAAATAAGTCAAATAAGTCAACTTCGAGTCGAGTGCGGTACACTGAGGCGCAAAAAGCAGCAGCAAAGACAGTATCAACAGCTAAAGCCAAGGCCGGGGAGAAGTTCGGGGAGAAATTGGAGGCAGACTATGGTTCGGCAAACAAGGTGTTCTGGCAGACCGTGCGCCGCATCCGTGGAAAGAAGTCTCTTTCATCACAAACTATTAAGAGTTCAGATGGGAGGCTTCTGAAAACGGAGGAGAGCATGTTGCATAGGCGGTAGGAATGTTTTGCATCTCTTCTTAATCCGGTGACAGCAACAACTGAGGCACATGAGGTGCACTTTGGAGCGGAGAATAGTCACGGTAGTATCACTGAAGCAGAAGTCAGATGGGCAATTAAGTCCCTGAAGACTGGCTAAGCTGCAGGTGATGATGAAATCCGGTCCGAGATGTTAATGGCCTTAAATCAGGACGGTATCCTGTGGCTGACTCGAGTGTGTCAGGTTGCTTGGATATCTGGACAGGCCCCTAAGCAATGGTAGACAGGAATTGTGATCCCTATCTTCAAAAAGGTAGATCAGTAAGATTGCAACAACTATCGAGGCATCTCTTTGCTAAGCATTCCTGGGAAAGTGTACGCTAAGTGTCTGGAGAAGAGAAATCGGAGGCTGACGAGGATTCACGAACAGGCGGACCTTCTTTCACCCTCGGCTGGCTGGGGGAATATCCTTCACGGGGCGCTTATGGCTACATATATACACTACTGTTTATAAAAATCGCAACACCCTGATGGAATGGTCTAATCCATATGCAATTTGCAATATTTGCATACAATGGGTCAGAGTATAAATGATTAGATTTTCAGAGTAATTGCTTGAAAGAACACCATGCCTCGACGACGACGAAGGGTACCATATCAACAGCTGACAGACTTTGAAAGAGGACGCATAATTGGTCTGCGTGAAGCGGGATGGTCGTATCGTGACATTGCTGCTCGTGTAGGACGTAATGCAACGACAATTTTGCGTGCATGGAGGCAGTGGAGCGAAGAGAACAGGGCACACCGAAGACCAGGCTCAGGAAGACCCAGCACGACGACACCGCGAGATGACAGACACCTCTATCGCATGTGTGTAGCAGATCGTACAGCCACTTCCACAGTGTTAGCACAACAGTGGGGTGCTACAGTAGGCAGGACAATGTCTGCTAGCACTATACGACGCCGTTTGATTTCCAGAGGATTAATGGCACGAGTACCATTGTTGCGGATTCCTTTGACTCAAAACCACCGGCGCCTCAGGTTGCAATGGGCCCATCAACACCAACAGTGGCAAGCTGAATGGCAACAAGTTGTGTTTTCGGATGAGTCAAGGTTTAACTTGCAGCACCATGACGGCAGGATACGAGTCAGAAGACATCGTGGCGAGCGCGACCTTCCAGAATGCATCCTGCAGCGTCATTCAGGACAAACGCCAGGGGTGATGGTGTGGGGTGCAATCAGTTACCATGGCCGTTCCCGTCTGATCAGAATCCATGGCAATCTGAACAGTGACCGGTACATCAGGGAAGTTGTGCAACCCGAGGTCATCCCCTTCCTGCAGAACCTTCCAGGCGCTGTATTCCAACAGGACAATGCCCGACCGCATGTGGCCAGAGATGTAGTCGCCTTTTTCCAAGCACATCAGACGCCCTTGTTCCCCTGGCCTGCTCGTTCACTAGACATGTCCCCAATCGAACATGTGTGGGACAGGGTTGCTCATCGATTGGCTCGTCAGACCCCTGCAGCAGCAACTGTGGATGAATTGTATACCCGTGTAGACAGAGCATGGCAGGACATTCCCCAGGCCCTTATTCAGAGCTTGTTTGACTCAATGCCACGACGTTTAGAGGCTGTAATTGCATCCCACGGTGGTTTCACCCGATACTAATGTGACAATAAAACGCATTGTATTGACCTGAAAATCTAATGGTTTCTTTTCTGACTCATGATATGCAAATGCTCCAAATTTAATGCAGATTGGGCTATTCCATCAGGGTGTTGCGATTTTTATAAACAGTAGTGTATATAACATTAACTGACTCAGAAATTCTATGATTCTTACGTCTTCCAATTCTCAGTCTATGTTCCCCTTCCTTCATCCAGAGCCGTGTCCATGGGCTGGTCCAGTCGGTCTTTCGTCGCTGTTGGAGCTGGGGCTTGATGTTGTTCGCCCCAGCGAATACCCTAAATCAGATCTTTAAGAACGGGGCATTCAGGCGCACATGCATTAAGAGTCGAGCAGCCCCTTATTTTAGGGCTGCGTCACTTAATTAAACGCCTTCGTTGGAGACTCGTCCGCCCACCGGTGAATTATCAGAAGTCCATGGGGAACATAAACAGGTGTCCATAAGTACTTTGTCCCCCCTGGATAACTACACAAAGGCGTTTTGATGACGTATAACGCCTTTTAAAAACAGCTGGACCTAGCCGGTGCCATTCGAGGAGGAGGAAGGATCTTAGATGTGCGGCTCCTCTCCTCCATACTACTGCAGATGTCGGGTTTAACCCTTTCATTCTATCAACTCCAGCAATCCAAAGTTCTTTATTCAAAAAGGCGATGGAAAAGGCCAGGTCCAGTTTTAATGCAGCACCGGTGGAGTCGTCCATCAGGAATCGCACTGCCTGGTAAGAAAAATTAGGCAGCCCAAAGTGTTGCATAAGACGATCCCAAATGGACTTTGCAACGAGCACTCATAAAACACGTGTTCGATGGATTCGTCGACACCACAAAACAAGCGTCCAGCAGACCCGACAACTCTCCAAAGGTGGAGTCGCTGGAGAGTGTGGAATCCATGGTGCAGCAAACGCCATTGATAATTAAATGATGTTCTATCAAACGCAATTGCTCTCATTGTCTTAAAGATGGCTGACCATGGATAATCAGGATGTGACTGCAAGATGTTGGTAGTCGCACCCTGGTCGGACTGCTGGAAGAACCAATCAAGCCTTAGGTTACCCCAGTCTTGTGGGTCGAGCTGTCGAAGTCCGGGAATAAAGTTCAGTAAGTCCAGTTGAATGTTTTTGTAAAAGTCTGGAAATCGTACATTGATCGTCACTGGCAACGAAGATGGAATCGGAAGCCTATTCACCTTGCAGAAGAAGCGGAGATGCAAAAACATAAAGTTCGACCAGATAGGAGGGGGAAAGAGGAAGGCTCGAATCAATGCGGCCATTCTAGCTGCAGCAAGGTGTCGTTTGATGTCTGGCAGCCCCAACCCCCCCCCTACTGAAGGGGACAAAGATAAAGTCACTCTTAATTGGGTAATAGCTGGCATCATAACCCCACACACACACTTCATAACTGCTCTGCGCACTTCGCGTAGCTGATGATGGGATGGCAAGGTGAACAGGCATTTAGATGACAACAGTGGTAAAACATGAGTTTTAATAAACCTCACCTTGACAAACATCGATGAGGTGAAAGGAAGATTTTTGTCAAGGCGGGAGACACATTTTTCAATAACTGGTTGCCAGTGACGAGAGTCCATATCTGGTAAAAACGAAAATACATGTCCTAGCACTGTTACTTGGTCACACTATGATATTGGGAAGAGTTTAAGATAGTCACTGGTCCAATTCCCAATAGCAATACCTTTAGACTTGGCGAGGTTGATGGTGCTACCCGTCGAAGTACTAAAGTGGTCAAAAGTCTCTTTGTAAATGCTCAGGGAATACGAATCCGGCGCAAAAAGCACTATGTCGTGTGCATACGCTAGCGACCTGATGTTGATGGACGCTGCAGGTAAATCGTATCCCCAAACATCTGGGTGGCGATTCAGATGTTGCATATAAGTAAAAGATGTATAGGAGGGGGGATAAAGGGCACCCCTGCCTGACACCTTTTAAAAGTTCAAAGGTGGGTGATATAGAACCATTAATCGCCACGCATGATGTGGCCGAAGTATACAGTGCAGTAATCACCGTAGCAAAAGCCCGAAGACGAAGATGATGAAGAATTTCAAAAAGAAACACATGGTTTACTTTATCAAAGGCCTTCTCCTGGTCAATGCTTAACACAGCAAGAGTCTGTCGACGAACACGTGCTTCCTCCATAACACATCTGATGGCAATTAAGTTATCGGACATCCTGCGAGATGGAATGGAGCAGGATTGTCCGGGATCAAAGAACTCATCGGTGAACAGTTTAAGTCTTCGCTGAAGGACTCCAGTGAAGATCTTATAGTCCGTATTGAGGAGGGTGATTGGTCTCCACTGGGTCACGTTCTCTGGATCCGGGACTTTAGGGAGAAAGATGATTTTCCCGATGGTGAAGTCCTGTGTAATGGAGGAAGGATTTTCTAAGATGGACTTGAGTACTTGCACCAGGAGAGGCCCAAGAAGTTTCCAGGTCACGTTGTAGAATACGTACGAAAGGCCGTCCAAGCCCGGACTAGACTGGGTACGCCCATTCGCTGCCAGAAACTTCTTAACTTCGTCTTCGGTGAAGGGACGCATAATGAAGGCATCAGAATCCTCAGAAAGAGGTCGAAGTGCTTCTATCCAACTCCTCGTGGCTTCCGATGGAGCGACTGGGTGATTGAAAAATGATGCAAAGTGGGCATGAAAGGCTGATAAGATGTCAGAATCAGCTTCCACGACACCACCTTCCACCACTAGACGACGACATCGTTTATGTTTGCTCGGCGTTTCTCCTCTGCATATGCTGCTGATGACATATGCCTGACGTCAGCAGCCCAAGAGAGTTTAGCTCTGAGCGCCGCGCCGGCGGCTTTGCGTATCATCACGGCGTTGATCTCACTTTTAACTTCTCTAATGTCATCAGCAAATTCCTCCTTTGGGGTGGAATTGCGGAGGAGCCGAAGTATTTCCTGAAGCATGAGGAGATGACGACGCCGCCGTCTGGCCGCATCCATTCCAATCTTCCTGAAGAAACGTTTGATTTTCTCCTTAAGTATTAACCACGAGGCGAGAGACGGACGCACGTTGTGGAGATTACGTTCCACAAACTGAACGAACGAACCCATGTACTCCTCCTCGTCGAGCAGAGAAACGTTCACGAACCAGTTGCGATGAAAAACCTTCCCTGCAGCTGATGCTGGCAATGGAGGATTCCACGACAACATGATGGCACTGTGATCGGAAAAGGAACATGGGATGACCTCCATTGTACCAGGTGCACCAGCAAAAGCATTATAAATCAAGAATGGATCGAGGCGTGAAGACACATTGGGTCCTTGATGGTAAGTGAACCCCGGATGATTGGTCAGTGACTGGTGTGTCCATAGATCGAATAATGCATTTTGCTGGCACAGACGATGCACATGTCCGAATGAAAAGATGTTATGTTCATCAGGATGGCAATTGAAGTCGCCAGCGATCACTACAGGAAGAGACGTACACAGGTAACTGTCTATGTCGTTAAAAAATGTTCGTTACTCTGCTGTACCACATGGAGCGTACACGTTGAGCAGTCGGAAGTTGACACTGGATATTGCGACGTCTAACGAAATCACCCTGTATTCGTAATCGTACATATAGTTCGACACTTGGATGGACGGGTTGAAAATGATGGTCGCAACCCCTTTACGATTTGGCGAGTGGGAGTTTATAAAATATTGTCCAGAAGAATACTGATTGCGCAAGCCAGGCAGATCGTAGCACTGTTGCGTGGGGGCTAATTTAACCTCCTGCAAAAGAAGTATATCTGGCTTGTACAGGGCAATAAACGTTAGCAACACCGGCTGCTTGAATGAGGAGCCAAGGGAACGAACGTTCAAAGAGATGACCTTCATTCTGAGGATTTGAGATGAGGGAGACTAACCTCTATCCGACGAAGACTGGAGCTTCTGAGATGGTGATCGATGCTCGGAATATCGTCGGAGTGGCGAGGGAGTCCGGTGAGATGAGCTACGCTGATGACTTGCGCTGCTCTCCCTCTCGGAAGACGATGATGCCTTGCCGTCCCTTCTGCTACGGTGACGCTTCGCTTTCTTCTTGCGAGGGCTCTTAGCTTCTGTAGGCCCTTCCCGCAGAGTAGATGCGCTAGAGTTCGTCGCTGGGGCCGAAGATGACACTGGTAAATTCGGAGGAGGACACAAATTCAATAGAGGCTGTGATGTCGGTTGCGATGGAGGAGGAAGAGCCAGAAATTCTTCCTCCAGAAGAGTGGATATAACCTTTGGTGGGGCGCTGGTGTCGTCTTCCGCAGAGTTCACCTCTTCAGCCATCAGGATGTCCCTTGACGGCTGTGGGTGTGGTTTCTCCGCTGTATCTGACGGAAGCGAAGCTTTAGATGGAGGCGGTACCGATGAAACCAAATCTTGTGGTTCGGCAACATCCCATATTGACGTCATCTTCGGTCGAGGCGTTGTTGCTCCTGCTGCTGATATGCCGTCCATCCTCCCGGGGCAACGATGGTATTTGCCCACCATGCGAGAACATGTCTCGCATTTCTTCAGAAGAGGGCAGTCTCTTCTGACATGGGAGGATTTTTTGCAGTACCAGCAGCCTTATTCCCTTGTATGACACGAAGACACGTTCTCCGTGCATCACAAGGGAGTCAGGAATCTCCTTTTCCAGGCGCATATCAAAGAAAATGTAACCAGTCATGAGTCGGGGACAGTCAGGGTGCTCAGGACGGTAGATACCAAGCACCTCCCCAAACTCGGACATAAAATTCTTAACATACGCCGTGGAAAGCAGCGGCGAACTTCCCCTGACGTGGACTGTTAAGTGGCCAGGGTCAGCGTGAAACAAGTTGACGGTGGTGTTGCCAACTTTGATAAATTCGGCATCTACAATGCGGTCAGCAATCGAAGGCAGTCTGCAAAGCATTCTCGACTCTGTTGAGGAGAGTCTCTGCAAGACCAAAACGGAAGGGTCCTCAGAAGCTAGAACTGGAGGTATACCTGTCTTGGCATAGAGCTCCTTCATAAAACTTAATACAGTAAACGGTCCATCAGCGACCATTAAAACCATGCGGTCCATGGTCGTGAGGAAGAGAAAAAAATGTCTTAAAAAGAGTTCAAGTGGGGGGGGGGGGTGCAACCTCCCCCGGGGTCACCGGGGGGAGGGTCACTCACCAACGAAAAGTCACTCACAGGTTCACACACTTGATGAAAAAATATCACTTAGAGTCTTTAACGCAAAGTTTCACAAAAGTCACTTCAAGAAATCTCACTCCTTCAGGGTAAGAAACGAGGACCAGTCGGTCTTCCGTCCATCTTTCATTAGTCGCGCGCTATCGTCACTCTGCCTCTTCCTTTCAGTTCCTCTGCTTTTATTTCCCCTGGTTGGATTCTGGGCCGATTCTGCGCTGTGCACTCGTCAATCAGCTTTCGAATCAGCCTCTGTCCTCCACCAATTGTCTTTTCTCTGGTATTGCTTCGTTTTTCCGCCTGTTCTATTCTTCTTCGGGGGACGGCTTCCTTTCTTCCTTGTCATATCTTTTTTAAGTGTTTTATCTACGCTACCTCCTTCTTCTGAATTTGACACTATCTCAAAAATATTTTTTTGTATGAGAATCATTGTGCAAACGGTTTCAAATCATACATGTATAAAAAACAGTCTATTCATTAGCTCCGATGACAGGGTCAAAATCTGAATGAATGTTGACTATATCAAGTGAGGGCTTTTCCAAACTTTCGATAGTTGTTTTTGTCTAGAACTGCAGGCTTGGAAAATCTACCTATTTGAATTTTTCTGTTTGTGTTTTACAAACGACGCTGCCTTTGTATTTTTTGTAGAGCAAACACGCTTTTCTCTGATTGGCTAGACCGCTAATACGGTTAATCGCATCCAGAATATTTAGTGGCCTTCAATAAGAAATAAAATTTAGTAGATGTCACCAGAAGCACATCTGGTATAATACAACCAGTGGATGTCCATCAGGCTTCTTACCTATCTCAGTATATTTCTTTCGGTATTTATAAAGGTAGGACGAGTTTTGTGGATGCGCTGCTTCTGTCTCGCTCGAAGAAAAGTACACTCAGCTGTTCGATTGTCGTCGCCAGAAGCGCTGTCTGGGAGAATTATCATCACTTCCGGGAGAATTTCCACTTTTATCCTTTTTAGCTTTTTTTCTTATACCAAACAAAAATTATTCGGATGGTATCCTAAATTGTTAATGAATTTCATAAAAAAAGCTTTCTCTAATCGACTCCGGTGAATAGCAGTTAGTGTTCCTTACTGGTCATTTTTAATGTTAATAACTCTCAGAGGAGACCAAGTAGATTGCTGCGTCTACTTGAAAGCAGGTGGTTTGAAAAGATTTGAGAAAGTAACTAACGACTATCATATCAAGTCGGAAAAAGTTCTTGAAAAACTTATCTGTGTTAGATATTAAGTTGTCTTGAGTTTTTAAGTTTCTGATAGTATGCAGCAAAATAGCTGTAGTATTGTCAGGGGTTGTATTGATTATGAATATAACCCAAACAAAAAATTCCAAAATTATTTATATGGAAGTGCTTCTTATTCTCGCGTAGAAATATCTGACAATAAACATGGTCATTGGACATCATTTCTTCGCGATTGTTTTGATCCAGATATAACATTAGATTTCTTTCCTTTATTCAGCATGAATATGCTACCAACATAATTGGTTTAGGAGCAACGTTATCCGACAGCAACTAGGCTTCGCCGCCAGTTTCCATATTTTCATTGGAGCGTAACTCCTTTTCAGTCAACATTGTAACGTCATCACGTCAAAACCACTAAAGCAATGGTAGCCAAATCTCGCACACAGTACGTGATGCCTGAAGGTGGTTTGTATAAAAAACGGACAAATGTAATGTTGAAGAATAATAAACTTTTGGGTTGAGCTCCGTGATGTACTTGCTATGTGGTGAAGTCGAACGCGAATTTCAATTGTCAATGCAGTCAGTAAAGCTAATTGTTGTTGACGAATTCTCAATGCTTGGAATGAACTTGCTGGGCAAAATAGACAACCGACTTCGTCAAGCAAATCCAGAAAAACAACATGAAATTCTTAGCAGATATGCATTGCTGCTTTTATTAGTTGCTTCCTGCCGGTGATACACCTATGTATAAGCAACCGAATCCATCGTCTACTTTTGCTGTTCAAGGAAAATTGGCCTACCACAACTGCGTCAAGTAGGTGAAAACCCGACACCTTTTCGTGAACTACTCAATCGTCTCGCTATTGGTGAAGTTTGTGAAAGTGACTTTTTTCTGTTAAAATCTAGATTTTTAAGTTACAATCTTAACGAGAAAGCCCATATTTCTAACGATGTCTCGCAATAAGGAAATTACGGAACACAACGAATCATGCCTTCCTAAGTTAGGTGTACCTGTTACATTTATTGCTGCTGAACACAATAACAACACTGCTCGGGAGGCATCATCTGACAAAGCACACGGACTCCCTTCTTATCTGCAGTTGGCAAAAGGTTGCAAGGTAATGATCCGTCAAAACCTATGGATGTTAAAAGGATTGCGCAACGGAACTGTTGGTGAAGTGATGAAATTATAAAGGGTGAATATCACATTAATATGTCCACCTCTCCTAGAACAAATTGGAACGTCCCATGGTATGCAGATGAAAAATCATTGCATATCATTAAAAGCTGACAACAGCAGACGTGTAGTAGCATCCGTTAACACAGCAGTTGTCGCCGTCATGGGCAGAGCAAGTGACCTGTCGGACCTCCAAAAGGGGATGAATATTGGCTATCGGGAAAAGGGGGCAGCATTTCAGAAACGGCCACCTTTGTGAACCTCTAGGGCTGCCGTTGTGATGGTGTGCCGCGACTGGACGACCAGACAGTTTCGAGCAACCGAAGAGGTAACTGTGGGGCACCACGGGCCATCGATCCTAGAGGCGAGCGTCGGTTACGATGCCTGGCCAAGAATGGCAAATGAACAGTGGGGTCACTAGGCGTGTCAACACCAAGACAGTGCAACGATTTCTCTTGAGGTTGGGGTTTCGGAGCAGGCGTATGGTAACAACACCCATGTTGACGCATGCGCTTCGCCGAAAACGCCTCCAATTCGCAATGGACTATCGCCATTGGACCTCGGCCGAATGGCAAAGGGTTGCTTTCTCTGACGAATCGCGGTTTCTGGTGAACAGAGTGGACGGACGATGGAGAATTAGACGGGAAGCATCTGAGAACAGGCATCCCGACACCATCGTTGGCAGACTACAGGCTGGTGGGGGAGGTGTGACTGTTTGGGGGATGTTTTCGTGGTATGGTCTGAGTCCATTGATACAACACCTCCCAGAGAGAAGACCTGCGCACAGAAATGTCATACATTGTTACATCAACATCAAACGGCCAAATTTAGGGCTTATTATTGGTAGAAATACGATTAACAATAGCCGCTTTAGTGTGATGTAACAATGTATGACGTTTTTGTGCGCAGGCCTTCTGTCTAGGTGGTGTTGATTGATACCGCTGAAGGGTACACTGAATGCTGTTCGTTACCTGATGATCGTCGCAGACCAGGTACACCCCTTCATGTCGACAGTGTTTCCTCAGAGTGATGGCACCTTTCAACAGGATAATGCTCCCTGCCATACTGCCAAAATTGTCCACGACTGGTTCGAGGAGCATGAGGATGAATTCAAGCTACTCCCATGGCCACCAAACTCCCCGGACCTCAACCCCATTGAAAATTTTTGCCATGTCCACAAGCTGGACCCTCCACCTCGCACGGTGATGGAATTACGGGATACACTGATCGCCGAATGGTCAACCACCTTCCGAGGACTTATTGACTCTCTTCCACGTCGACTAGCTCCTGTGCTTGCCGCCAAAGGCGGATATTTCGGATGCTAGCAGGTGGTCATATTAATGTGTCCCGACCCTGTATTAAATTATTAAGTGAAAAATCCCTATTAAATTAGTTTAAAGCCTGAACTCCGCTCCAACTTGCCAGCAAATGAAATTGATGGCTTCCTAGTAATTTATTGATAGGGTAGTGAAGTCATTTCCATTAATGCTGATAGTGATGACTAAGATAAAATTATGGCTCTACCCTATATACAGTGTGTCCCTTAAGTCGTAGTCGTAAATTTAATGGTATGCATATTCAATAACAAGGAAGAAAAAACTCCCTATGAACATAGGTCGAATAACGCACCGTTTCCGAGAAATAATGATGATGATATGTAAAGAAACTAAACCTCTTCCTCTTGCCATGTAAATGGAATGCCCTGTTCATGTAAATGGAAGGAAGTAGACGTGGCTGATTCGTTGCCTGGACTGTGTTTGCGTGAGACTACATGGCTGCAGCCCGTCCGTCCACTTCATATTTTCCGCATTTTTGAGGTGAAAGGTTGAAATTTCCGAATGTAGCATACTATGGGCATGTGCACCGTCACTATTTAGTTTGGTTTTTATTAGCCCACTGGGATCGGATTTTCGGGGACGGTAATTAGAGGGGGAACAAAAGATCTGCGCGTGTTTATGCATATAAAAAATTGAAATTTGGTATGCAGATTCCTCTAAACAAAATCAACTTTACTATGAAGTTTGGGCCAAATTGTCCCAATGGGGTCGGAATTCTGGGAGTTACTTGATCTCTAGAACAACATACGGCATGTCATATATCATTCGATCGGAAATGATGAGAAACGAAAGAAGATATAGCGCTTTTACACTTTCTAAATATTAAATTCGAGAAAATTAATTTTTCGATTTAAAAAATTGGGGAAGGGACTTAAAAAGTGAGATAAAAGGGTAAAAATAGATGATCTCAGGGCATCCGCTACTTTCCTTTACCTTCCTCGGGAGGTTTAACTTCTTGTTTATTTCCTATATTAAGCACGAATATGCATCAAATATTAAAGAGTAAGCAGAAACGATTTGTACGGGTACAACGTTTTCAATATCTCCCATCCTCCTCCCCAGGCCTCAGTATAGGACATAAATACGAGGGTGAATCAAAAGGTAAGTTACACTATGAACAGTAAAAACAGATGTAAGTTAAGATCCCATACACACATTCTGAGGAAACGTGTATTATTTATTTCACTTTTCTACATAATCGCCCAACAATTGTAAACACTTGTCTGAACGTAAAATAATCTTTTCCATGCCGCTGTGGTAAAAATCTCCTCTAGCGTTTCTCAACATACCAGCACTGCGTCTTTGACGACTTCTTTAATTCTGATTCGTCGATTGTCCAGAATCATCTCATTAACGCAGGCAATGTGCCCGGGAGTGTTGGACGTGGATGGTCTTCGTATTCGTCCGTCAAATCTGAGCATGCATTTTCGAACTGCTGGCATCATTTCATAATTGCAGGACAAGGAATCACATTATCTCCGTAGACACTGAAAATTTCCTTATGGATTTCAGTACAATTTAAGCCTTTCGCCCACAAAAATCGGATTGTTACGCGAATCTCCAACTTGAAGTGTACAACCAGTTACTGCGCCATGATAACAATATTCTTGCGTACGGAGTAAACGCGCGAACACATGGGATGATGTCACGTTGTAATTATAGCCATCAGGCAACATTCTTAAAAACGGCTAATGATGTCGGCGCTCTTGGACCACAGATTGTGCGGAGTGTGACTTGTTTTTGATTCACCCTCGTAGCTCTTTGAGCAATGCAATCGGACAGCCAATCCACTGGGCTTTACTGCCAGATTCCATAGTTGTGTACTTTATGTGTAGGGTGGTGAAGTCATCTTCAGGAATGCTGATAGTGGTGGCTAAAATAAAACAATGCAAAAGGCAATATTATTCAATTTATTTATTTAACAACACAAAACGGCTAATTATTACAACTGCGTGACATGAATCGCAAATGATACAATGTTGCGTTTTTCCAGGACAATTCACAATCCTCACCTTTAGTAAATTATTAATCAGACCATACCGATGATAATAATAAGAAAAAGCCTGTTCACCAGCCTTCCTCCAGTGTTCACCAGCAGCTTCTTTAGTATTATCGCAACCTGCAGAAGCCAGATACAAAAGGAAAAACTGGTTGTTCATCTCATTCGATAAATTATGTATTGGACAACATCAGTTTCTTTCGTCATATGGACTGTGTTTTAATAAACGGTGAAAAATATGAATTTTATGTAAACAAATTCTTGACGGCCTGTTTAACCAAAGTGGGTTACAATGCGGTAATTATATTGTAGGATATTAGCAGCATAACAGCGCTGTAGCACGTGTTTTTTAAGAATTACTACCGCATATTAGTTAATGGCACTCAATTGGTAGTCATTGTTAATTAGAATGTAATCTGTTTTGATTACATTTGTGATATTTTTTGTTTGGAAGAATGATCCATGTGTGTTGATTCTTTTTAAATGTTAAAAGAGAGTTTTAATCAATTAATACTTAAACCCCTTTTTTTTTGTTTGATTATTTTTCTATATGCACTTGGGCACACAGTGAATAGTTAATTTCTGCAAATGTTAGGTCTCTTGGGAAAGGAATGAAGTATTTTAGCATGTTGTTCTGGTTCATGACTGCTACGTAACGTAGTTGTTTCTTAAATAGATTGAATATTATTGCCTTGTTTTATTTTTGCCACCACTACCCTATACATAAAGTATGTTACCATGGAATTTGGCGGCGAAGCCCAGTGGATTGGCTCTCCGATTGCATTGCCTCTTGACCTATTTATTGCTCCTCATTGTGGTCGGGTGGAACTGGGGGTTGGGGGATTGTCTTATGAAAAGCGTGGACCTCGTACAAATCGTTTCTGCTTACGAGTCTTCTGTCCCCTTTTACTATTGGTTGCATATTCATGCTGAATGTTGGAAATAAGCAAAATCTGCATCCAAACACTGGCGAAAACATGAAGTGCAATGCCGAAGTTCAACGAATTTTGTTGACGAAACCAAATGGAAAAGGAAGAACCTGAAACTGAAAATAAGCATTTCCGTTTAGGCTATTATCAAGGTTTACCTGCTCTTAAAAATATTCGAGGAATTGTGAACTCTTCTAAACGAACATAATCTCAAAGAATATCATTATTACTTTTTTAATTAATTATTAAATATTTTTGTTGAAACATCGTTGAGTTAAAAAAGTATTTACGAAACTTTTTCTAAAAGACAAATTGAAAGCCTGTGTTCATGAAACAGATCAGTTTATTTAATTTAATAATTGCTAATTTGGGTCATATTTACAGACATATGACCTCTGGCAATACTACAGTTACTCTACTGCAATCCGCCAAAACGTCTAAAAATAAACTCAAGACAATTCACAATTTCTGATTAGATTTGATTGTCGATTATTATTATTATCGAAAAATCGCTTCAACCCACCTGCTTTCGGGAAGGCACAGCATTCTACCTGATCTGCTCTGATATTGATTTAACACTAAAAATGACCAGTAAAGAATACTAACTGCTATTCATTGGAGTCGATTAGTGAAAGGTTTGCTTATGAAATTCAGTAACATTTTAAGACACCATCCGAATAATCATTGTTTGCTATAAGAAAAATGGATAAAATGGATAAAGATAAAATTCTCAGCGCTACTTTCGACATCTAGTGAGGCTAGTTTATAACTGCGTGAAACTAAATATTCAGCTTGTGATAAGCCGCAGAAGAAGTCAAGCCAATCACAGAACTTGCGCTTAGAGCCTGAGCTGCATGAACCAATAGCGTGAAGAAAGATTTTGACATCACTCATTTTGTCGTGTGCTGATTTATGACTTGAATGAGTTTGCACAATGCTTCTGATACAGTAAGATATTTTGAGAATTTTTTCTTCCAACATTCTGAGACGAAATGTAAAGTTGAAAAAAAAATTTGAAACAGTTAATCTTAAGAAAAAGTTTTAAAAGCAGTTTCTAAAATAGTTGTAACTCTGAAAAAATTCATATTTGTAGATGTTTCTGTGTTTTAGATAAACTTGTGACTTGTGGGACACACTGAAAAAATTAAAAACGACACATTTTTATGACTATAGCTGATATAACGATATTGAAACTAGCATATTATAAACGTCTTTAATCTTTGCTCATAAATTTAAAATTACATTTTAAAAAAGTCATTCAAAATAATCAGCTAAATGAAAATCTAAGTACTGTAATTAAACATTCTGTTTTTCTTTTCTTTTTAAAGTAAGAATTTTCTTGAAATTAGACGATTTTTAAGTAACTTGAATTTTCCCTTATCTTTAAGTAAGTTTAACACAATTTTTAATTATTAATTTTTTATATTTAACCTATCAGATTTAATAATTATTTGTTCCGTAAATTCATATTATCCATAAAATTTACTTCTCATCAAACCATACAAAACAAAAAATAAAACATAAGTAGTTTAAGGGCAAGGGCAATAAAGATTTCCAAGCCATATAATCAACTTATCTTAACGAAAACGAGGTAACAAACCACGAATAAATACAAATAAGAAAAAGAGTATTTTTAAAAACAAAAACAAAAATCTAATAACCATTGTCATTATTAAAATACTTGTATACTCAGCCATAAAAAATGATAAAAAGCAAATCCACCACCTGTTAAATCCTGACACTAGTTCAGACTAGTGTCAATTACAATATAAGCAAACTCATTTACATACCTGCAATTCGTCGAACATCTTCATGATATTTATAATAAATGAATAAGGGTCCAAAGAGATGCGGTAGAAACCCTGACGCGTTTCAACTAGACGTTATCATCGGAGGCGGTTAAGCTACAGAGATGTGAGGCTACGACAATCGAACAGTGAAGTGTACATTTGTTAGGATGGGACGAAGGCAGCGCTTTCACAAAGCTCATCCAACCAAAATAAACTCTAAATGAAATACACTGAGGCATTCAAGAAGCCTAACCAACCCAAGTGGTCTTCCACATTATACAAAAAAAGAAAATAAGATTGACGATTGTCAGAAACAAAATACAAACGAAATAAAAAAACACAAGGAGAAAAAAGATTATCACATCTTCCAGTAGTCCGGGAAAGAGGCGTTGCTAATATCTTCAAAATTGACGTCAAGAACGTGCCTCGGTTTACGATACTTCGTATGCCAGTTCATATTCAATGAGTTCTTCAGTATTCCATTCACAAGTTTATTGTCGTGAGTCTTCATCTTCTGTATCATAATCAAAAGGAGATCCTGTATAAGGCAATAAAAGGTTTCTACCGCATCTCTTTGGACCCTTATTCATTTATTATAAACTCATTTAATAGAGTATTTATATAATCATTTATAAACAATGCCATTTACGTATTTAGTAATATTTTTAGACGCCGATTTTTTTTTAGCTTATGAAAACGCAACTTTAAAATTGTCTCACACAAATAGGTTAAAAATGAACGTAATTTTCCATTTATTTTCATTTTATATTAAATTTACTTCAGAGCAGGGATATACCCAGATTTAGTTGACATGTTGGCCAATTTCGGGGGGGGGGTGCAGTTCCCTCAGCCCTCCCCCTCTGGTTACGGCCCTGCTTCAAAGTAATTTAATTTTGTTAACAATTTTTTTAAGATGGTTCCATTTGAATTTAATCTCCTTACCTTTAGTTTAAACCATCAAGTAAATTGATGAAAATTCAACTCAAAGAGAAGATAATAATAAACTTGTCACGGAATTTTAATGATTCCGTTGGCATAGGTGATCGTCTGCGCTCCAGAGTATTTGTGAACACAGAACGAAAGCGAAATCGTCTTCGACCGCGTCATGAAGAGCATCAGCTCGCGGCAGCCAATGAGGGAGGAGGGAGCCTCTCTTCCGCGAGCTCGTCGAGAAAACAACGACGGAGAAGTAGAAGGAATTTGGCGGCTACCGAGCGAGGACGGAGCAAGAAGAAACTCCTGGCTTCGAACGACGGAGGACATCGTGAATGTCTGGGTTTGTCTTCGGCGGAGGAGCGGGCTCGTCCTCGAGCGATTTCAACGGTTTCGGCTACGGAGGCGGCGAGTGCCCCGTCGTGTGATTCCTGGCTGTGCAGAGAAGCTTCGTTGGCGGAGAATGCGTGCGCAGCAAGTTGCGAGTCTCCTCAATTTAAGAAGGCTTCTACGATGCCAATCTACGGGCTGCCTCGGGTGCCGGGCGTTGCGGTCGCCTACCGGCTGTACTACTTGGTGAGTGTGTCGTTTTCGGTATGCCTTATGGCCGATATGGTCAGACTATCTTTCCCTGAACTAAGTCGCCGGGACCTACGTTTCAATACGCATGTGTGTGGGTTTTGGCCCGGAGGCATACGGGCCTACTTCGGTAGCGACTTCGGCTTTGTCTACATAAAACACTAAGCGAAATGTGCTCTACCGTTAGTGTTTTATCAAGTTGTGTTAAGCCTCTTTAATTAGCCTAAATTGTTTTGTCTGACGAATTTATGTCAGCATTTAGTTACGCTAATTTCATATCACCTTTTCCCACAGGTTAATCTTGTGGCTGGTTTCGTCATTGTGAAAAGATTTTCACTTACTGTGTAAATTGTCTGTTATCTTTTCCTATGCTAATATTTTAATTTTAATGGACTTTTCCCGGACTTGGAACTTTATCTATTGTGTCTTTTGGACAAGAATTGTTTGTGAAATTTCTGCTACTCGTTGTATGGACAGTTTTATTTCACGAGTGCACCGTTCCGAGCTTTTGCTTGCTTTTGTGTTCAGTGCGAAATTTATGTGAGCTGTTCCTGTAAAATTGTGTTTTTGCTTTTTGAATTTCAAATCACATTTTTATATTTAAGCTTTCATATACTGAATTGTTATTAAATGTTTTTCTCGTTAGCTGAGAGGTTCGTCCCTAGGTATTTGTTTTTAAGGCCGAACCAGTTAACTTGCTGTATTCCTATTTAGCTTATATCCAATGTTTCATTTTAAGCTATAAAACTTTCCGGCTATTAGACTTTAGCTCTTAAGTTTTAGCTGCCTACCCGGGTGGCCAAAGCGGGTAGGTGTCGGGAGTTAGCTTCCGACCAGCGAAAGCTGTGGGCCAAGTTCATGTTGCCTCGTTAGAGGTGTTTAATGTTTTACGTTGGGTGTTGCATAATGCCACCTGTAAGATCTCTTTAGATCTTAACTCCGTAGAGGGCAATACCATCTGCCCATCTGCTTCAAAAGAAGCAGCTCGGCTGCCGGATATTTATTATATTGTAGTTATCTTTTGAGTCATTTATTCTTGTAGCTTTATGTGCTTTGGTTTAGCTCCTAAGCTTTGTTTTA
This sequence comes from Rhysida immarginata, assembly GCA_023313115.1. Classification (NCBI taxonomy): domain Eukaryota; kingdom Metazoa; phylum Arthropoda; class Chilopoda; order Scolopendromorpha; family Scolopendridae; genus Rhysida; species Rhysida immarginata. Next base: position 225,461 of record JAHWFO010084984.1, read on the forward strand.
GATTAACTGACTATAAGATAATTGTAAAGGCTACGTTAGAGCCTTTGTTGTAAGTTACTTTTAGGTGATTTTAGTATTTACAGTTTAGGTATCAATTGATTAGCTTGTGAGCTTTGGTTAGGTTACAAGCTTAATTGTAATTGTAAAGGCTTACGATAGAGCCTTTGATGTAATTTGCTTTTAGGTGAATTTGGTAATTACAGCTTTTGGTCATTAAGACATTAATTGTCGTATTCATTTGTTTGGCTTGTAAGCTTTAGTTTGGTTACTAGCTGAATTTTAATTTATAACGTAAGGGCTTACGTTTAAGCCTATGATGTAAGTTACCGTTAGCACAAGCGTGCATTGAAGATTTAGCTTATCTGTAAGTTTTAATCTTTAGCTATAGATTTCTTTTGCACTGAGGTGCCGGTAAAGTTAATCTATTTGTGTTCATGTTAAACATTTATTTATTTACATTTTTGTGATTGTTGTGCCAATTATTGCTTTTGCAAAGAGGTGCTCAATTGACTCCTCTTTGTTTTCCATATTTTGCTTCATTTTCAATAAACTTTAACTTTATTTATACTATTTTGTGCGCTGTTACATGCTATTTATTATTCCACTGCGCTACTCATAAATTGCTCATTAATACATGTGACAAAACTGAAGATATACCTCAAACACATCGTAAATGATACCATGTTGCGTTTTTCCAAGGCAATTCACAATCCCCACCTTTAGTAAACTATTAGTCAGATAATGATAAAGGAATGCCTGCCCATTGGCCTTTCTCCAGTGTTCAACAAAAAGCTCTTTTAATATTATCCCAACCCGATGAAGCCGAGTACAAAAGGGCAAACCGGTTGTTCATCTGATTCGATAAATTATGTATTGTACCGCATCCGTCTCTTTCACCGTATGGACTGTGTATTAATAAACAGTGAAAAAGAAGAATTTTATGTAAACAAATTCTTGATAGCTAGTTTAACCAAAGTGGGTCACAATGTGATAATTATAATGTAGGATATTAGCAGCATAACAGCGCCTGCTAGTAGCACATGGTTTTTGAGAATTACTACTGCATATTAGTTAACGGCACTCAGTTGGTAGTCATTGTTTATTAGAATGTGATTTTGTAATACTGTTACATTTTGTGATGTTTTGTGTTTGGAAGAATGACCCAGGTGTGTTGATTCTTTTTACCTGTTAAAAGGTAGTTTTAATCAGTTATTACTTAAACCCTTTCCGTTTGGTTTAATTGATCTATAAGCACTTAGACACACATGGAGTAGTTGATTTCTGTAATTGTTAGCTCTCTTGAGAAAGGAATTAAGTATTTTAGCATGTCGTTGTGATTCGTGACTGCTACGTCAAGCAGTTGTTTGGTAATCATTTGCCTTTTTTTGTTTCTTAAATAAATCGAATAAAACATTTCTGCATTGTTTTATTTTTGCCACCACTACTAGTGTTCCTGAAGTTGACTTCAGCACCTTACACATTATACCGGGTGATCCAAAAGTATGTTACATTTTTTCATGAAACTAATAATAATTTGCCGTGACGAATTCTTTAGCAAAACAATGTTGCGCGTGCTTCGTGATTCTTATGAAAGCATTGAATTGCTGGAAAGCAAACGCTGAAAATGTCGTTAACAATGTAAAAAAAAATGTAATACACTTTTGGATCACCCGGTATATGTAACTACTTGTAACTACCTTTGATTCTATATGCATTCACGTCATTTTAAAATATAGGCCTAACTTCAATTAGCCATTTTAACAATAAGCCTAATATTAATTAGCCATTTTTAACAATAGGCCTAACATTAATTAGCTAATTTTCACAATAGGCCTAACATTATTTAGTCATTTTAACTGTAGGCCTAACATAAATTAGCCATTTTTAACTATAAGCATAACATAAATTAGCCATTTTTCACAATAGGCCTAACAATATTTAGTCATTTTAACTGTAGGCCTAACATAAATTAGCCATTTTTAACAATAGGCCTAAGATTAATTAGCCATTTTGAACTATAGGCCTAACATTATTTAGTCATTTTAACTCTAGGCCTAACATAAATTAGCCATTTTTTACAATAGGCCTAACTTTAATTAGCCATTTTTAACTATAAGCCTAACATTAATCAGCCATTTTTAACAACAGGCCTAACATTATTTAGTCATTTTAACTATAGGCCTAACGTTATTTAGCCATTTTTAACCATCGCCCTAACATTAATTAACACATTTAACAATAGGCCTAACAGCACTGAATTTTAAAATGAAATGAGCACGTGCATCAAGAAAGCTTCATAACGGGCACGTGCTCCAGGCTGCCATCAACAATGCTTAAATGATAAACAAAAAGTAACACTGTATTCACTTATGACTCGTCGGTAGGATTCGATTGATATATTACATGCCCTAAGTTCATATTCTTAACATTAGTGCACGTGCTTGAAGGGGTCCACGAGAGCTCATCAAAAGTTGATATATCGCTGTTAAGTTCTTCCATTTTCACGTTTTCGTGCAAACGATGGCTGACCTGGCACATAAAGGTACTGATCATGCTTGTATTCTTATATATAGCTTTAGCTAAAGCTCGTAATAAGGGGTCTTTGAAGTACTTTTTGGGGGTCATTTTCTCGGACGTAGCATTTCGAAAATCGAAAAGAATGTCATATTCGTCTTGTTCTCGTCATTCCCGTTCGAATGACATATTACATGCCTTATATTGCCAATAAAAAAATTTAATGGTGGGGTTTGGGTCTCAATAGTCACGTGACTGTTAGACCGATTTCGACGACAAACTAATCATGTGAGCTCAGGAAGGGTCTCTATCGAACAGCGAAAAAAGAACTTGAAAAAGTTAAAGCATTCTCGAGAAATCGTCGGACATACGGACGGACAGACAGACAGACAGATACACAAACAGAGCGAAACCAATATATGCTTTTCAGCATATAATAACTCAAAATTATGTCAATAACACAAATCAGCAAAAGGTTACATGGGTTGATAAATTTATAGTATATCATAGCACATTGTTGAACATTGGTTCTACATAGAGTAAAATTAGAAATCATCATTTAGTAATGTAAGAGTCGATCATTATCGATACGTTTAAAAAGTAGAATCGATTCTTTTGAAGAATCTAATGTTAGAATCGATTTTCGATATTTGATCCATCGCAGGGTTCTAATGTACAACTTCTGACAAAGCTACATTTACTCTACTCCAAAAATTTTAAAAACACAAGAACAAACTATCGAAGACTCCAAGTCCAACAGAGTCCATGTTTGATTATTACTAATTACATCACTTCAATCCACCTGCTTTCAAGAACGCAACAGCATTCTACTTGGTCTCCTCTAAAATTGATTAACATTAAAAATGACCAGTAACGAATACTAACGAATATTTTGCTTTTAAAGAGACCCTTCTTAATGGGCTAAATTTATATAAAAGGCCTCTATCCAATTTTCTGTCGTCCCGTAATAAATCGATTTCCTTTATCTGATTGAAGATAAATCCAATTAAGTACAGCTTCAATGAAATCAAATTTTCCATTACACATACTTCAAGCCATGGAAAATAGTCTTGGGCATGCCCAGTTAAAGAGTGTTTTTTCCCTTCTCCACATATGTCTCAAACAGTGCCACACATTGATTCGACAATGAATCAGCTGCCGGAGTCCCTTGTTGTAGAAGTCCTCTACATTAAAACCCCGTTACAACGTATTTCAAGGGACCTGAAAATTTGTACGTTATTCTGAGGTGTACGTTATTCTGAACCCGGGGGGGGGGGGAGGACTTGTGAACAATGCATATACATGTATTCATAGAAAAACATAAGAATACATAAATGCATTTTATTTTATTCAGTACAAATACACTATAGCATATACAATATGTAGTATTACATTAATTTTTTAATGATTTCCGGGTTAATATATGCTACACCGACCAACCAATGAAATGTGAACTCGGCTTAATTAGCACATTGGCCTAGTTGCAACTTTCGCATGGGCTGCATTGACCAATCAGAGCAAGACATGTGAACGATGTACGTTGTACTGAAGGGATAATTTAACCAAGGGAATGTAAAATTAGTACGTTATTCTGAAATGTACGTTAAAGTGAGGTACGTTATTCTGAAACTTTTTAGCATTAAAATACCTACGATTGGGACGGGGATTTGAAATTTGTACGTTATTCTGAAATGTACGTTAAAGTGAGGTACGTTGTAACGAGATTTTACTGTATTTGGTCCGGGAGGAACTATTCTACTTCAAAGATGACCTTTTCCTCATTTTGGGGACGGTGTAATACACTCAGCTTCAGTCCATTGTGATGAGGCTTAGACCTGTTAAAGTCTGGATTGGTTTAGCATCGCGCCAAAAGGTTACCAGGTATGGAGCTCTTTCTGGAATGGAATGATCAAATTTAGCATTGTGGAGTTCTGCGTGCTAGATGATCCAAACACTGCCGTGGTTGAAGTAGGCCTTCTGCATGATCTGTTTCTATGGTCTTTGAAGAGTAGGGCCTCCACCTGCTGCACGGGAATGGAAAGTCTAAGCTTCGCTCCTCGTTCTTTTTTCGTATAAACCGATAGGGTTGTGATGGTGAGGACTCGCCGGATATAATGTTGCCACTCTTCAATCGTATAGGATTAGTGTTCATTTCACCGATAGAAGTACCTCTTCTGCCCCATCGGAATAAGTATATATCCCATTGTTCGATTATTGATTGCCCTCGTTTACAGCAAAGTGGTATGTGACAAATTGCTTGCCAAGAGTCCAAGAAAAATGAAAGGAGAAGCGTCCGAAGACCGGAACAAGAGGTTGTTGTGGCATCATGACAACGCCCCAGAGCACATGCCGCCGTTAAGACAGCTAAGTTTTTCTGTAAAATTCGGCTCAATATGGTGACGCATTCCCCTTATTCTCCAGAATCGACACCTTGCGACTTCTTTTTGTTCCCTACAATCAAGAGGGAGCTCAAGGGGTTCCAGTGACGATGACGTCCTAGCAACGTAAAACGACTACTTTTTGGAGCTCACAACTCAGTACTGGAAAAAATACATGTTCGGCTGCTTCAGAAGGATAAAACTTTGTATAGAATACGAGGTACTTCGAAAATTGCTAAAAGAATGGTCTTCGTAAGATGCGTGCAGCCTTCTTAGCTAAAAAGGTTTAGAGTATTTTTAGAGTATTCCTCAATGCCTTAAACCATTTTTATAAAACCCCTGATCTAAATGATTTTCCGAGTGTCTATTCAATCTCGGGTCCACTCTTACAATATCCCGAAGACAGATCGCCATAATCGATTCTTAACTTATGAAATGGATAATAAAACCGAATCTATTAAAAATCACGTAAAAAGTCAAGCTCAATAAGGAAAATGTTTGCAATAACATTAATGCAGAAACATAAATGAAGAAAGTAGGCGTCAGCAAGTCTGTAACAGATTCTTTTTAAAATACTTTTCTTTACTATCAACTGCCAGCTTACTGCGCTTTTAAGGATAGCATGGCCACATTGGTAAGAGGAGATGATCATTGTCACCTCGTTTTATCGATTCCGAAGAGAAAACGAAGGCGACGATGAAAATTAATAGAAGAGAGGAGCAAGAGAATGGAAACCTGGACTCCGCGGAGAAGAGTCGACGATCCCGGAGAGAAGCCGAGAAATCAAGCGAGGGATTGGTCGATCGGCGGGGGAAGGAAGCGAGACGTCAGAAGGGAGAATTTAAAAGTGACGAAAAACAAGAAGGAAGGGAGGGAAAAAAAAAGTTCGTCGTTAAGACGGAAGAGAAATCAAGCGAGAGATCAGTTTGAGCGGACGGAAAATTCTATTGGTCTCGTTCCGGAGAAATGGCAGAGAACTGCGGCAAAGAAGCCGGCGAGACAAGACTGCCCCTCCCGTGCTAATAAGGATTGCCTCGTGGAAAGAGGAAGCCTGACGAAATTGGAAAAAAGGAGTGACAGTTTTCGTCCACGAACTACCCGAGTTTTCTACCCGTCCGAAGAAAATGGAGGACGCAACCGAGTAGCGCGGGGAAGCACACGGCAGCGGAGATTTGGAAGCCGACGTGATAGTGAGCGTCGCCGCAGCCCGCCCGTGGATAGTCGTATGGGGGAGACGAAACGCCTCGACGAAACCTCCAGTGCTCAGGCCAGTAACTTTACTGATAACCTTTTCTCGGATACTTACAATGGAACATTATGGCAAGGCTTAGTGCCGGATTTTAATCCACCCAACCAGATTTTCCCTGCTGAAGAGCAGTTAGGCATAAACTGCTCACCGCCCGTTGTCGTCCCGCCAGTTGCGAAGGCCTCGCCGTCGGAAGACGAGTTATCCGAAGCGTTTGCCCAGCTGTCGTTGACCGAGCCAGAAGTTTCGCCCCTTATTGCTAATATTGCTTTTACGATTCCGGAGGACCCCCAGGACCAGCGTCGTCCCTGCGTTTTCTCTCGCACAGCCGGTAGCGTCGATGAGGCCTCATTCGGTCTACCACGCTTGGTAAGCAGCGTGTCGGCGTTTGTGCCCTCCTTCGGATCGTCCAATCTTAATAAGTCGCCGTTTTCCCTTACAACAGTTGCCGCTTATTACGCAACTTCTTATTCCTGGAACCATAGCAAGCTCCTGCACTCAGTCGTACATAGATGTACCTGCTCGGCGCCCAAGGAAACTGATCTTAAGGAAGAGCTACCCGTCCAGCCATTACTGAAGGTTAATGACTCACTCCACTTCCAGGTCTACCCTGTCAATCAAACTCATCGCCTCAATGTCACCTAAAGTAATGGCAATCCTCGAACTTGTAATCAATTGATCTCAAACCTGAACTGCGACGTAAATTGATTATTATCATACCGACATTTAATTGTACGAATTTAACTTAGAAAATTCATATTCATATTCAAATCTTCCATTTTATTCTTTCGAAGTGTATTGAATAAAAATGTTTGAACATAATTTATGTCTCCCGTTCTCTCTCCTGTTCACGACTTAGAACTCAGCTAGGCAATTAAATTAATTAACGTTAAATTTAAGAAAAAAGTTGTGACAGTCATCGTTCCTTACTGGCAACATTTTTGCAGTTTCTTTAAAGAAGCGTGTGGGAGAATACGTTTTCCATGAAATGAATTTGTTGTTCAGTGTAATGGATCAAAATGAAATGTCCAGGATTCACCAGAACCTTCATTGTGTCAAGGGCTTTATTACGCAGGTTATTTTAGGTTTACGATCTGAGGTGGGAAACATCTGATTATAAAGATGAATGCCACTTCGCGGAAAGGATGATAGCAGTGTTTACAGTTAGAACACCGCCTTAAAGTCCATTGTCGTTACAGTACATACAAATAGTTTGTCAATTATTTTATTACGAGGGGCGATTGTTAAATAAGGTCTCCATGGCTGTAACATTTTTATTTGTTAACCGATTTTCAAAATTCTTTTTGTATCTTATACTCACATTTGTCCTCTATGTAATGCACTATTCACTTTTCGACATAGTCCCCATCCCTTTCCACGCATTGCGCCAACGCGTGACTAGTTGGGTGAACCCGTCGGAGAGGAATTCCGGAGTTGTTGTCGACACCAGGATTGAATGGCAGCGTTTACCTCGCCGTCAGAACCAACTCATGTCCCTTAAGGGGCTCTTTCTTCTTTGGGAAGTGGTGAAAGTCGCAATGTGCAAAGTCTTTCATTTTTGAACTGCAAGTTTTCATATTTGAACTGTAGGCGCTGCATCGCTTCTGGTGTGTGGTGACTCGTGTGCGGCGGACGTTATCGTCCTCCAGAAGAGGGTCCAAAGCTGCCATTCAATCCTGGTGTCGACAACAACTCCGGAATTCCTCTCCGACGGGTTCACCCAACTAGTCACGCGTTGGCGCTATGCGTGGAAAGGGATGGGGACTGTGTCAAAAAGTGAATAATGCATTACATAGAGGACAAATGTGAGTATAAGATACAAAAAGAATTTTGAAAATCGGTTAACAAATAAAAAAGTTACAGCCATGGAGACCTTATTTATCAATCGCCCCTTGTATATTGTTTAACATGTGTTTAAGTCTGGTAACATGGCTTCAGGTGTGATTAACAAACAGAGCTTCATGGAATAAACATCTTACTGATGATTAAGGCAGAAGTTGTTCGATATGCCCTCCGCCTTGTTTCGCTACTAATTGGAAGCGCAAAATGGAATGCTCCACAACAGATCGGAGGGTATCTGTACTGATGCAATGGATGGGGTGTGTGATCGTTGCCTTCAAGTCGGCTAGATTCTCAATCCGCCCGCTGTAAACAACATTTCTTCAGGTACCCCCAAAGCCAGAAATCACACGGGTTTAAGTCGGGGGAACGTGGCGGCCACGTTGTTGGAAAATGGCGGTTCATATTTATCGTTCATATTTCCTATAAAATTGCGCTTTTTTTTTTCAACGCGTGCTCAAGCCATCATGTCAAACAAGAAAGTATTACGCATCTTCTGAAGAAAATTAATTTCGCATTAATTGCAAAAAATGGCCCCAATTTTAAGGGCCACCAATTTAACAGTAATTCATTTAACGGCAATCTCAGTACGAGGCTAAATTTTATTCTAGCTTGTTTCCATGGTAACACAGTGATTGATAGTTCTCGTGATTTTGGAGTAGAGCAAGATTCCAGAAAACACATCGAGAAGGAAATCAATACTGATATCAATGTATTAAGTAATTTGTTCAAGGAAAGAGGAATAGAGTTAAACAGTCATTCTAAAGTGCACCCCAAACAAAGCTAGCGACAACGTATCTCATAGTATCATGGGAGTGATATTTTTCTGTAATATGACTTTTAAAACCCATATCGAGTAGATGATAACACAACTAAACCGCTTAGCATTCATGATGAAAAAATTAAAGCAAATATTATCCATAAAGAATATGATAATGATAATAAATATAAAAATAATCTCTTTACTAAATAATGCAAACTTAATTTGTTCATTTAACCCTAATATCAAACGTGTGTTACCAATCATTAAAATAGCTTACAACAATATCCTATGCAACGGCTTTTCCCTAAATAGAACAGTCTCTATTACCTTAAAGTGCATATGATACAAAATTCCTGCGTTTAATTCGATGATAAAAATCGCGAACATCAAGAAAATTTATAGAGCACTAATGAGTTGATCCTATCCATACTATTTCATAAAGGATTGGAGCAATAATATCTGCTATGGAAGCTATACTTTGCCATTTCCAGAGAGTTGTTAGGGATCTATGGTAACAAGTTACAGAGGGCCAGGCAAGTGGAAAACTCTTTCGCCACCATCGAATGTATTCAATCTGGTAGCCATGCATCGAAGTTTCCATTGCATGAGGCTGGAACGCAGAACACCAAGATCAATTCGTAACCATTTCTATTGACACGTTTTCCAAAAACCCTCCACTGTTCGCGGTCGTCTCTTTCCGGGGGCACATTTAAATAGGGCAAAGCCACAAAAATCCATATCGCTGAATGGAATGGAGCGGATTCCGGCATCTTCTTGCATGCGTTCCTGGAACAGGCGATTGACGCGGCGGTGTGACTCGACGTACCTCTGTACCGTACAAACAGGGGATGTTACGGATAAATGTGGGGATTAGAACGTTAGTCTGATTGTACATGGCGTTGAGTTTGGTTTTGACTCAACTCTGTTTAAAGTTAACTTGCGTTGTAGCTGTATCCCGCCAAGATTATGAATCCTTTTGAAAAAATTTCCTTGCATTCTCGGTACCATTTTTGAAGTCCTTAGAACCCCTTGGGCGGTAAAAGATGGCTCGACTCTTGTTGCAGTCGCTTGAATAAACATACGCCCCATCTAGTGTGACCACGTATTTCGACTTTTCATCCGCCAGGTGTCGTTCACACAATTTACGGCAGTTGGTCCGTCGCTCGTTACTTTTAGACTGAAATTTATAAAAGTGGCTCTTATGTCGCTTCTCCAGTTGTAAATCACGGTTGATAATTGTGTTTACCGTGTACACAGATGTCCCTACCTTCTATGCAATGGGCCGTTGTGTTGGTGGGTTATATTCGATTACGAGCGCCTGAACATTCCGCTCGATGTCAGGAGTATGGTTTCGGATTGGCCTGCTTTTTACCCTCAGGAATGACGCCAGTTCTGGTTTTGCCAATGTTATTTAGTACACTTGATATCACTTTCTAGGAAACTAGGAAGCCTTGTTTCTTGGATGCTTTCATAATTTCGGAATAGCTGAATTTGACGTCGGAAAGGGCTGTTATGTAGCCTTCCCAATACCTGTCAATTTTCGGAGGTATAACTCGATGTTTTAAGCTCGTTGTTCGAATGCTAACTATTTTAATACCTGCCATAGCAATACTCCGAGTGATAGCGCACGTAAAATGAACGCGCACGCCACTTTCCTGTAGATTTTCCCTTTTCTCTACTTTGTATCGTTCCTATGGGACGCATATTGTATAATGATAACAACAACAACAACAACAACAACAACAACAACATAATAATAATAATAATGAATTTCATTCCGATAATTCAGATTTTGTTGTATTAATAAAATGAAAAATTAATAATTTTTCTGAATGGATTTATATTTAATTCAGCTTCTCATAGCAATGTAAAAATCAGATATTTGGAGGACAGTGATGTGGAAGGTAGCCACAGAGAATTTTAGAAAATGGGCTCCTGATAAGGAGAAAACTGCCGGATGAGAGAAAACTTCATTACAGTTAAACCCTTTATGCTTATAAAAATACATTTCATCTTATAAATTCATGAGTATATATAAGTGTTTATTAATGAGATGCCTGGTGAGGAAATATAAGAATGACTTTTAAGGTCACTAAATATTTGTAATTATAAAATTTAGTTTTACACTTTCAGTTGGAGAAAGGTACAAGAACGGTCTTTATTTCATGTTTTATTTATTCAGTAATAAATTCTATTTCCTCCTTTTCATCAGCCACAGATGTCATTTTACCGTGACAATGTGCGGTGTTTCGAGCAGAATGCTCTAGTTTAAGCTCTTATCTACAGAAAAATGTCACTTTTGAAATGTCGACTGTCATCGCACTGACATTCGAAACTCCGGAAACAAATTGCTAGACTGCCTCAAAGAATCCCGAAAAACAATCTTACTTCCGGATAGACATCAGAAACTTTCCAAAAGCGTTCCGTTATTCATCTTAAAAGGAAAGCACGAAATATTTATGAAGCGACTCCAGGCATCCTGTCAATTGCTGTCCTTTCAAGGACGTTATCTGAAATTTCGACAAGAAAGTAATTAGATACAAAGCCAGCTATGTTTACTCGATACACTGTTAGAATTTGTAATAACTGTTCCATATCACTTAAACATCGGCAGGTCAGTTTGCCAACTCTGACAATTCTCTCGTTCTGGTTGCAGGCTATTCTCTGCCTGGGTCATCTTCAATGCCAAGTTCTAATATTTAACTTTTCTATCTGAACGTTATCTGAACGTCCGCTAATTCATGCATTTGAGAGAGAAAAAAAAAACAATATCTTGGTTAAAAGATAGCTTCAGGTGATAGCATTTTATTCAAGTGTGGTTTTCATTTCTAAAGATACAAATGATGGAGAATGTAAAGACTAAGGTTATGCTCGATTCAGGTTTAAATGCAGTTTAAAAATTCCTTTTTTGTCTGCATTTATGCAGTAAATGTAACTGCAGCAAAATGACGTCACAACTTAGTTATGATATTGTTCCATTACTTTATAATGTTTAAAAGACGTAATTCATTTTGTTCATAAAAATTTTTGTAACAATTTAATTGCCTTGTATAATTTGTAATGTACTTCTTTTTATTGTAGTATGATCCATTCTCTTCATGATAACTTGTCGATTTTGTCTGCGACATTATTCCAATCTTCTACAACCTTATCGCGCAGACTCATTATCGTTTTCCAGTCATCTTCTTAGATTACCTACTGATGTTCTATGTTCTATTTACGTATCCAGCTTGCGTGAAGAGGCAGATATACAGGCGGTAATACATTTCTAATCACAAGATGAAGTCAGATCTGGTGACCATGAGGCCAGCGGATTGAGGCTTGATCACCGACTGCTGTGCCCTGTATTCATCATTGTGAGGCAGCTTGCTCTTTCAGACTGTCATCATGGTGCTACCCACTAGAGTTCCTCACTACGAGGTGCTGCCCAAAATATCCGAGAATTTAAATAATCCGCCAAAACCAAAAATAGTACGAGGTTCTGCCGTTAGATGCCCCTTTTCAGCCGTTGTCCAGCCAAGTTTCGTAATCGTAGGCGCATTTCTTTGTGAGTTATTGCTATTTCTGTTGCCACGTGTTCTTGTGCTTCTGCGAATTTCCAAATTATTCGACCTGGTCAGACTGTCAACAGGAAGTTTTACTGCGAGGTTTTGAAGAGACTGAGGTGTTGAAAAACATAGACTGGTTACTCCACAATGACAATTCGCTTGCACACACCTCGCTCGTCGTGAAGGGATTCCTGGCAAAAAGCAACATGGCAACGGTCCCCCACCCTCTCTAGCCCCCTGCGACTTCTAATTCTTCTCTAAAATGAAAAGGTGACGTTTTAACTCCATTGAAGATACCCAACTGGTCTTGAACACCCTACAGACTTCGGACTTCCAGGAGTTCTTCCAAAAATGGAAAATCGCTGGGATCGTTGCATACGTACCGAAGGTGACTACTTTGAAGGTGACAGCGGAAATTCTGGTGTTAGGTACGTTTTGCTTTTTACAAGAAAATTCTTGGAAATTTTGAGTAGCACCTCGTATATTCACGGGCTCCATTTTGTAGCCAAGCAGCTCTACAACATGGCGACCAGAATCAGCACTCTTATACTGTACTTGTATATTGAGGAACTCTAGTTGCACCTACATCCTAGTGCTAGCCAGTGAATCTAGAATCCAGCAGTCTGCTTGGGAAAAATGCTTCGTCACGTAAAGCACAGGATTTTTCGTATGTCTGACAATTGCAAAATTCCCAACCCGATAAATAAAGAATGGAAAGTGTCTTCAGAGGTATCAAATGAAATACAAACTAACCAAGTCTTTTTTCTCCCAAGTAGACTGCTGTATTTAATAATTAGGTGAAAAGGCAATTTGTGTCTTGTAATACGGGAAAAGAAAAGAATAATCTGCCACAAGGTTGGATAAGGCGCACAGCCGTTGGTGACCAGGCCTTATTTCCACTGGTCCGAAGGTCATCAAATCTGATTCCATCTTACTTTTTCTTTAGTCGACAATGTGTTCGTTTCCCATTCCTATCGAATAATTATGTTGTGACACAATATTACCATTCCAATTGTAACCATCGACAGTGACTTTCGCTTGGATCTCTGGCGCATTACGCAAGGAAATTACAAAAATCTTTGTCACCTGAGGAAAATTTAGTTACAATCGAAATCTTAGGAAGTGAAATCTACGAAGAGTTATGAAAACCCCTGAATAAATGTGCAGATGCGGAAGTAAGTCCAGAATCGCGGTTCATTTCAGTAATGGAGGCCCGAAAACTGAAGGTCGCCCAACAATCGATTGGCCATTTGTGGGAAAGACGGACCAGTACCGTACTATAGGAATAATTTGATAAGAGTCCAGGGCCGGAAGCGTGAGCTGGATTATCTCTTTCTATGGGACCACATTTGAAAAGAAATAAGGGGTTTTTGAGGCCTCATAATGATGTTGCTCTTAAGGCTTTCAAAAATATAATTGCGTCACTTAAACAGCTATAAGTTTAAAATTGATAAACTCTCCATTAAATATGGGCCAATTAAGCGTCAACATTATTGCTGAATCCCAGGTAATTGTAGTGACTACTTTCTGGTTGTAAGTTCGGATATGGAGAGTGCAATTTTGAGCACCCGGTATGCATCTTAGGAGGAATAAGCCATTTTGACAGTTGTTTTGTTAATAACATGGGTCATCGTGTATAGATTTTACATTAGGGATATTAGAATAATGAATATCGATTACATTGCATTTAGGACTGTAGAAGTTTACATTAGTGACAAAGGCAGCATTTCTGTTTTAATCAGGATAAAGAAACATCTGCAGGAAAGTTCCCCTAATTCTTAAATTCTAATCAGGGTAAAGCCATGAATAATGTACGAGTTACTTATTAATTACTAAGAATTATTTATGCTTAATTATGAAATTCTTGCATTAATTATAGCCACGGGTTCCAATAATTTTTCGCCGGAGCGGGTTGCCATTATTCGTTTCTTCGAAGGATAATTAATTCGGTTTTTCCGGTTATTAATTTTTCGCTCCACTTAAGGAACCCCCCTTGAAAGAATTTCCGATTCGCAGAGTACGATTTATTAAGTTAAATGACAATTTTAAATAAGGAACGTTGAAGAATCGAGAAATACAGAAAAGGGAAAGTCTGACTATTCGACTGAAAGAATTTAATTAATTTGCAGTTAAAAAGGTTTTAGTATAAACTGGAATAAAGGAAAAGAAGTATTAAACGCTTTTCCATAGAAAACATGAATCTTATCATAAAAATAGGATTATACTAAAACGCATCTCTATTCATATTCTTTATAAATTCATGAGACTTGAAGCATATTAGAAAGGAATTAAAAATTGAATAAAACTGGGAAGAATGTTTAATACTTGATTGAAAAAATATCGATAGAGTTCGATAGCATCTTTAAAAAGTAATAAGAAAAGCGTATGGAATTTAGCGAATCAAATAGAAAAAATAAAAAATAAAAACTTTTAAAGCACACACTTTCACCTTATAAAGTGCAGTATAAGTAAAAAAAAATATATAAAATTTTAAAAATATTTTTAAACGCGTCACCATACTTTTACCATTCTTTTAAATTACACTGTCATAACAATGAATTAGGACCACGCATAGTTCGCCCCAACAACGATTACACATTGCAAAATTTGCATAACAGGCTGAGAGAGCTTTAAAGCTGGTGCATCAAACGGCAGGTGCACGAGCCTCAAGATGGGTAAACGTCCGGATTTAACGGACATCCAAAAAGGGATGATAATAGGCTATCGCAGCAAGGGTAGCACCATCTCCGACACGGCGCGATTTGTGAACAAAGATTGGACAGCAGGGAAAGAAATCGCGTCCCAACGCCATCACTGTAAAGGGTCACGAGCCATCGACCAACGGGGAGAGCCAGAGTCCATCAACTGACCACCAGATTCAAGAGTGGTGCCAACAGACGTGTATCCGACATTACCGTTGAACGCACCCTGCTACGGATGGGCCTGAACAGTCGACGCATGGTTGACCAGGGGTCATCGTCCACGACGCCTAGGCTTTGCACGTGAGCACCGCCATTGGACCACAGACGAGTGGGCTAAAGTCGCCTTCTCCGACGAGTCAAGGTTTTTGCTCCATAAGATTGACGGGCGATGGCGAGTGCGTCGTGAACGCCATGAAAAGAGACTGCATGAGGATATTGTGGGCCGGAAACAGGCTGGTGGGGGTAGTGTGCATGTGTGGGGGATCTTCTGTTGGGAGCAGTTAGGTCCACTGATTCGTCTAGAGGGCAATTTGAATGCCTGTGGCTATCTGTCAATCGTAGCGGACCAGGTGCACCCGTACATGTTCACGATGTTCCCCCAATGTGATGGTGTGTTCCAGCTGGAAAATCTCCCCTGCCACAAGGCACATCTCCTTCTGGATTGGTTCGAGGAACACATTACTGACTTTCGAGTGCTCTCTTGGCCCGCTAATTCACGAGACATCAATCCAATCGAACATCTGTGGGAACACCTTGTACGGCAGCTGGACCCTCCACCTATGACTCTCGAGGCTCTGTGGACAGCGCTTCAAACGGAATGGACTGCCATACCATCGGACACATACCGCGTCCATGCCACGACGCCTAGCAGCAAGTATAGCGGCGAAGGGTGGCTACTCCCATTACTAAGCGGGTGGTCATAATTCAGTGATATGACAGTGTATGTTTTTTTTTACTTTTTACTGCACTTTTTTTAACGTGAAAGTGTGTGCTTTAAAAGTTTTTATTTTATATTTTTATTTTATCTTTTTTTAGTCTTTATTCAAAAAAAAGCTTCTATATGATAACTGCAAAACAAAAAAAACTTGGAAGTCTGCCTAGTCGGCTACGTCTGTATCTCGGGAAAGCATTTACAATACATTACGCTGGCTAATCATAACCAATTCTCTCCACAAGACGTCACAATCAATAACTTGGCTATATAGCATTGATGATCAAATTAATAACGATTACATGCAACAATTAACAACGTTAACAATATACAAAAAGGGGAGGCCGTGAGCTACGGGGCTTTCGCAGAGCAAGCCAGCTCTTTGAAGTTAAGCATCGCCTAGCACGGCTAGTCACTGCATGGGTGACCATTTAGTGAAGCGAGATCTTACCCCCCCCCCCCCCGTGCTTCGAGGGCCGTCGGGTCCGGCCTGCTACATCCGTGGGGGAGGCCTATATCCTGCAGTGGATTGAGACAGCTTGAAAATTTATCCTTTATCCTAAAATTATACAACAACAATAGAGGGAGTCGTTACGTCATGATTGCACTGTATACATGTTAAACTAGATGGATCCCGTAAAAAAATAATAATCGTCAGAGCAACAAATAGAATAATAGAGCAGCTTAAAAGCAGAGAACGTTGCACGGAAGCCAATTTTTGCGGATGTACGTAAAGACAGTTTTTATCATGCATGCACATAATTATAGAACTTTGTGATTGGACAGCATTTGAATTCAGGGAATCGCCTAATGCACGTGGTCTCCTTATACACGATCATTTACGGTAGATAATTGCGCTTTGTTCCCGGTTCTCGGAGGCGGTAGAACCGACACATAGAAGGAAGACAACATGCGTACTTTCGTCACGATGAAATGGCGGCTTCATTATTGTATCATCAAGTACGATTACATTTTTGTGGGCGGGTCAGAAGTGGAAGCCAAAACTATTGGTCGAATGTTGTCATGATCACCGCTATAATAATGTCAATTGAGGATACTG
This sequence comes from Rhysida immarginata, assembly GCA_023313115.1. Taxonomy (NCBI): domain Eukaryota; kingdom Metazoa; phylum Arthropoda; class Chilopoda; order Scolopendromorpha; family Scolopendridae; genus Rhysida; species Rhysida immarginata. The sequence continues at coordinate 242,442 of JAHWFO010084984.1, forward strand.
TTGGGTTACGTAAAGGGCCCGAAGAGCTCTGTCGATATTCGAGCAGTAAATGGAGTTCAGTATGATTCTTACAAAGAAGCTGCAAAAGTGCTTAGGTAATATAGCATATTGTCAACTCACCGACGTGAGAGGCATGCATCAATGTCAACATGGGGATGTCAACATGGCATCAATGTCTGAAAACCGAATGTCTGACTCGGAAAGAATGGCTTCGTTTACCACATCGCGAGATATTAACAACTACCTGATTAGCAGCATCAAGTCACTTGTAGACTTTCCTTCACTCTCTCAATTGGCTGAATTCGAACTTATAGTAAGCCTTGCAGTCGTTTGCCAATAAATCGTCATTAATGAAGGAGGATCAGCTAATTGCCACCGTGAACAACCCAGATGCCACCGAGCGCTAATTATAAGTTAACTCGATGGTCTTGGGGGAACCGGGAAAGTCATTTGCTTTGGAGAAGATTTTGGCAGAGTCATTGCCGTGATATTGTGGGACAGCTACTTACGGGTGGGCGCACCGTTCACTCGCGATTTAAAGTACCCCATACCAAAACAAGTAAAAATAAATATCATATAAAAATATACCCAAAAGTGCTTGGTTAATGCGTTATTCCACTACAAAAGCACAAAACCAGGATACGCTGAAAATGGTAATATATAGTTCGTACGCATGGACACGGACCATGGACTGTCGCACCCTAGAGCCCTTGATCGTTGCGGATGACTGCACAGGCGTCTACAATGCACTTATGTAGAGTCTCCAAATTTGCAATGGTAGTTGTACAGGTATTGGACATTGAAACTGAAACACCTTCGCAAATAGCACTGGATACCCCCAGGGCTGAATAGAACCTTCTGCTAGGTAAATTAATCGTATGCATATCAATGAATCACGTGTCAGAGTTCTTGGTAGTCACTCCAGTAGAAAAGTTCGATAGTAAGCTTCAAATTGTCTGTGCAGAGCGCTATAATGGGAGACATATCCGACTTCAAAAGAGGGCAGATTGTTGGGGCGCGTCTAGCAGGTGCATCTGTGTCCAAAACTGCCACACTTTGTGATGTCTCACGTGCTACAGTATCCAGGGTGATGTGTGCATATGAACAGGAAGGACGAACCACGTCCAGGAGGAGCAACTGCAGGGGAAAACGGAAGTTGTCGGAAAGAGACGTCAGGACATTGACCAGGATTGTTGCACGAAAGCGGAAAACCACCGCAGAAATGAATACACACCTCCAGGAACCTGTGTGCACGAAGACAATCCGTCGTTACCTGCATAAATCCAACATCCATGGCAGGATTGCTATACCGAAGCCTTTCATCAGTATTACAAATGCCTCCAAGCGGGTTCAGTGGTGCCGGACGCATAAAACCTGGACGTTGGATGACCTCAAACGCGTCATATTCTCGGATGAGTCCAGCTACACTGTCTTCCAAACAACAGGGAGGGTATTCGTCTGGAGGAGCCCCTCTGATGCCTACAACCCAGACTGCTTGGCACCCACAGTCAAACACGGAGGTGGATCAGTAATGGTTTGGGGTGCAATATCATGGTACACATTGGGTCCACTAATTGTTCTCGGGGGACGAGTCACTGCCAAGGAGTATAAGACCATTTTGGAGGACCATTTACACCCTATGGTTCAAACACTCTTCCCAGACGGTGGTGCAGTGTTCCAGGATGATAACTGTCCCATTCATACTGCAAAAATTGTCGCAGAGTGGTTTGATGAGCATGACAATGAGCTTCAGCATCTGCCGTGGGCCGCTCAATCGCCGGATCTCAACATTATCGAGCCTGTGTGGGGTATCTTAGAGGATCGAGTGAGGAAACATTTCCCCCCACCGCGTACACGTGCTGAACTTGCAACTGTGCTTCAAGAGGAATGGCTACAAATTCCTCTGCAAACTGTGCAGGACCTCTACCGATCCTTCCCAAGACGTGTTGCTGCTGTGCTGGCTGCCCACGGTGCCCCAACACTTTATTAAATAAAGATTTTGGATTTCTACCAGGTGTTTCAGTTTCAATGTCCAATACCTGTATATACGACAGCTTTGAGATGGCCCCACAGATAGAAGTCTAACGGATTGAGATCGGGTGACCATGCAGTGGTCCACCCCTACCTATCCATTGGTCGTAGTGGAGAACTGAGCATCTCGCGAACATTATGGTTAAATTATTTTCTTGTTCTAACGTCCAGGGGCACATTCTAGAGGAGGTCTAGAATAACGAAACCTATATAGGTTGCCAGTCAGACGCACTGATAGAATGTATGATCCGATCAGGCAGTCATCTATAATACCAGATTACACATTAATCTTAAATTTCTGGTGACGAGCCATCCCTGTACTGCTGGATTTTCCACGACCCACAGATGTTGATTGTACAAGTTAGTGATAGTTTGTGTCTCTCTCTAGTGGAATAACTCATCAACGATAAGCACTTCCAGTCATATGTTTCTCCCCTTACTTTGAATTCACCCTGCTTAGCTTGCGCTTGTCTAGGCTTAGCCGCACCAAGGCCTAGTTCTTCTATTGTTGTATGACTCGTAAACGCAACATTTAACAGAATTCAATTAAACTAGGTAGTTTTATGGTACTCAAGTAAATAGAATTCACTGGTTCCGCTTGTCATCACGGATCATTTGTGGCGTGACTTAGCTCCCGATCTGTGATGCTTCGTCATCCCTTGTTGAATTCCTGGATACAATTGAAACACAGCTTGCCGTGATTTACAGTTCTCTGTATACACTTCCTCTATACAAGGGGCGCATTTCGCGATGCATTTTCTCCGTGAACAATAGTTTGGCCTACAGAAAGCGCACAACCGCGCTTTGTTCTTCTCGCGTACACTCGTGCAACATATCCACGATCTTTCAGTGGTTCCGTTGCTAACCGTGGGTATATTCTACGAGGGCGTTTTGAAAAGTAATGCCTTCATGGCTGTAGCTTTTTTATTTGGTAACCGATTTTCAAAATTGTTTTTGTACCTGATATTTCCATTTGTCTTCTATGTAATGCACTATTCACTTTTCGACATAGTCCCCATCCCTTTCCACGCATTGCGCCAACGCGTGACTAATTGGGTGAACCCGTCGGAGAGGAATTCCGGAGTTGTTGTCGACACCAGGATTGAATGGCAGCCGTCAGAACCAACTCATGTCCCTTAAGGTGGTCTTTCTTCTTTGGGAAGCGGTGAAAGTGGCAAGATGCAAGGTCTTTCATCTTTGAATTTCAGTCATTCATCTTTGAACTGTAGGTGCTGCAGCGCCTCTAGTGTGTGGCGACTCGTGTGCGGGCGGACGTTATCGTACTCCAGAAGAGAGTCCAAAGCTGGCATTCAATCCTGGTGTCGACAACAATCCCAGAATTCCTCTCCGACTGGTTCACCCAACTAGTGACGCATTGGCGCAATGCTTGGAAAGGAATGGAAACTATGTCGAAAAGTGAATAGTGCATTACATAGAAGATAAATGGAAATATCAGATACAATAAGAATTTTGAAAATCGGTTACCAAATAAAAAAGCTACAGCCATGAAGGCATTACTTTTCAAAACCCCTCGTATACCACATGATCTACTGTCAAAACATGCTCAATGAATTTAAAATGGTATTCGATAATTACACGTTTGTAACTTATTTGACTTAACGCTCATATACATGGAGAAGAGATGGAAAATAGAAAAAATGATATTTGCAGAGAATAAAGATCAACTTCAGATATTTGAAATTCTGACTTTGATTTCTTAAAAAGCATCAAAAAGTACAATAGGAATATCTCTAAGAACCACCCTCTTTGTCTTTATCGATAAAATCGGGTTCAAAACTTAAAAAGTTCCACACTTTCAGTGCCCTATCTCCAAAACTGTTGATCAATTAAAAAAAAAAAGACATCAAGAGTAAAACATTTCTCGAATGTTGTGCACAATCTGAAAATACCATTATAAATAGGGGTTCTTATTTAAGATTTCAAAGTTACTCCTCCCCAACCCTCAGGGGGTGGAGTTGGGGGAGTCGACTTTGGTATCATTAGATAGCTTTTTGAAAAATATTAAACACGTGTTTTTTTGTTTTTTCGATCCGATGTGTATTTCTCCAGATATTCCACTGTCACACTTTATTTGAAACACCCTGTATAACATATATGAAACAAACTCATTAATACCATGAAAGAAATTTGGGAAAAAGAAATGAATATCAGTATACATCTTAAACACTAACAAATTACTGCGAAAATTACTCCTATCTTGGGAGTGATACATGGACTTGGAGTAAAAAGACAAGAAACAAATAGAAGTGATGAAATGAGTTTTTTCAGATCGTTAATAGGAGTCAAGAGAACAGACAAAACCAGAAATGAGGATACAAAAAAAAGCTAAGTTAAATAACATAGCAGATGAGATAACAGAAAAAATAGAAAGAAATGGAAAGATCATGTTGAAAGCACGAAACCTGAGAGATGACCTAGGAAGAAATTCAATATAAACCAGCAGGGAAAGAGACAGAGGGAGACCAAGACGAAGATGGAAGGATGTAATTTACCTGAGAGGACATCATGTGCAATTAAAGGGCTTAAAATGAGAAAAAAGATGATGATGATGATGAAGCAAAAGGTTTTTGCTATTTTTATGGTAACAATACTGAAGTGTGTTATGCTTTTGAGGGAGCGTTCTCCACGAGGGGGGACAAGCTCGTGCCATGAAAACGTTCCCCGTACCATAATACTGCCATGTTTTTTTTTTCGCTACATCCTTGGTTCATAACAAAAAACTTGAGTCATATAACCATGAAACACGTTTCTAACCATCAAAGATTCAATGACAATGCTTCTTGTTATTCTTGTTAACATGGCTGAATCGAGTGGCGTATAGTCTTCATGCCTTTTTTTCTCTATAACATCATTGACTGCTGCTGCTGTTATTTTATATTTTTCTCACCTTGGACCTGTTACGGTTCCGTAAAACCTTTCTGTGACCTCTCTCGTCCACCAGCTTTATTTTGCCCGCTATGTTGTTTAGAGCTGCGTGTTTTCCCTGCTACTTATTCGGCAAATGCTTAATAATTTAGGCCTTCGAGAACAACAACAATTCCTTGTCCGAAGTCGCTAAAAACACAAAATCTTGTTATCATTGCATCAAAATTTATCATGTCTTCCCATTGCATTAAAATTTTAATTTGCTATCCACGTGATCCTTATACTTCCATGCGACGGACCATTGTTTCGAGATGAGGATGTTATCAATTGATATACATGTTTAAACTTTCTACTTGTTTATATTTTGTTCTTGCTAATTTGTATAGATATTATTTGTCATTTAATAGCCAGTCACATAAAAACCGGTAAGTTCTTTTTATTCATTAAGTTTTATGGGCGCGTCCTGAAGTCATTTGCGACTTTTTACATGACTTTTCATTTCTCAGCTACAAGGAACTCTTAACTTGATCGGATTTGGTGGACATGAGAACTGGTGATCTCGACCTTAGACTGTTAGAGGCACCCTCTAACCAGTTACTTAATAGTGATTCAGGACCTATGTCAATCACCGATTGGTTAACTTTAACTGATCACATCATTGCTTAGTTCTTGGTTGAATCTTGTATTATTAAGTTCTACTTATTGTTTTCACAATGTCCGTCTGTCTGCCCGTCCGTCCCCTTCATAATTTCCGCATTTTCTGAGGTAGAAGGTCGAAATTCGGAATGTAGCTTACTAGGGGTATGTGCTCCTTCACTATTATTTGGTTTTGATTGGCCCACTAAGGTCGGAGTATCGGGGCGGAAATTAGAGGTGACCAAAAGGTCTACGCGTATTTATGCATATAATGGAGTGAAATTCGGTATGCAGGTTCCTCTAAGCAAGATCAACATAACTATGAAGTTTGGGCCAAATTGTTCCAATGGGGTCGGAATTGTGGGGGTGGCAGTCTTTAGAACTATGGCAATATATGGCATATCATATATCATTCGATCGGAAATGATGAGAAACGAAAGAAGATAGAGCACTTTTACAATTTCTAAATACTACGTTCGAGAAAATCAATTTTTCGATTTAAAAAATTGGGAAGGGGGGTTAAAAAGTGAGATAAAAGTGTAAAAGTAGATGATCTCAGGGCTTCCACTACATTCCTATACTTTCCTCGGGAGGATTAACTTCTGGTTTTGCTTTAAAACATGCGTATGAGAAAAGGTTTGTGTTAATTTTACTGTAACAGACATTATAACAATAAGTCTAAAAGGCATTAAGTGCGTATATTAAATGTTCTAAGTAAACTTCACAGGACATTTTCAACACAACCTCGACATATTCCAGTAATTGCAGTGAATACAGCAATGTAACATGCTGACATCACTGTTGATTTTTATCATTTGGCGGAGCTCAGTTAAAATTTTGAAAAATAAAGGACAAAGTTGGGTTTTTAAAAGGTAAATTGATCTAAAAAACTGAGCTTTGTAATAAAGGGGTGTCCTTTATAATAAGATCACCTTGGATACAGGATGTTTCTGAATAGTCTGATCGGCCTCGGTGGCTTAGTGCTTGCGTGATTGCCTCTGATGCTCGAGGACGCGGGTTCGATCCCGGCCGAGGACGACGAGGATTTATCAGGGGGAAATCCTGAGATCGCGCACTTCCTTCGGTAGGGAAGTAAAGCCGTTGCTACCGTGTAGCAAGAACCCTTGCGAGGCAAAATTTGCGGCTCCTATAACGCCCCTTTATATGTGACAAAATTCCAGGATATGTACTAGGGACCAAAACAAGCAGAAAATGACAAATGAATTTGGGGTCAAAACTATTTTTTTCTAGAGTTATAACGGTTTGAAGGTGCCCTGCAGTAGACCAAATTAATGTTAAAACGTATAGGAGTTGCAAATTGTGTGATTTATTTCTACGGTATAATAAGATAATACACTTGTCAAAGTCAAATGCTATATAGCAAAGGCTCAGAATGGCCTCCGGTTCTTTAAATTGTCGTAACTCTTCTGCTACAGGACACTTTCAATAGTAGAAGCGTTTTCTATTCCGTGTTCATATGACATGTTCTGCTTATTTTGGTCTCTGGAAAATGTCGTCAAAGTTTGTTCTGAAATACCTTATACTAGTATATACTCAAGTTATAGTGACAGCTTATCAAACACCTTTTTGAAGATCGCCAAAATGTTTAAGAGGAGGTAGGTTCAGAAATTATAAAAGATAACACTTTCTATAAACTCTGCGGGCATTTTCAACACGTGTTTTTCACTCGTGGAACAGCACACTCTTAGGAGTGCGCGGTTTTAAATGACCTTCCTGTGTAGACTTATTCTTGCATTTTGATATGAAATATTTAATTTTAAATTTCGAACCATTGCCATTTTAAAGCCCTTTTAAAATTTTCAAAATTATCCTTATGCATTGTCCGTTTTCAGAGATTCTCAGATTAAGTTGTTTTTTTTTCAGAAACTTAAGGAGCTTCTATAAACCACGTGGACCAGTCGTAGGGGAAGGGTGGAGGGGTTCAGTAAAATGCTACGCTAGGCTGCGTGGGAGGAGGGGAGTACGAGTCCGAGCTACGTATTTTTCATTTTTTTATTTTTCACAGTTAAACAGGGTGCAGGCTACACAACATTATTTATTTCCGTAATTACCTCCATAATTTAGATACGCTCTATACGCTCTATTAATTGCTCCATGAACTAGCCGATGAAGAAGATGTCGCTGCACCTGAAAGCGAACTTCTGGAAGCAAACGACCCCCTAGCTATATCTGAGCAAGATGTTTTCCCAGCGATTAGTAAAATTTGCTGATTCAGAATATTTTTAATTATTAAAAAAGCATATAAAGCAAATATCGATCGTGTATATACCCAATAATTTTAACGATAGTTCTTGCAACAGAAAACTGTACAAATGTCGTCTGGAATCAATAGCAAATAAATTGAAATGGTGGAATGGCATACTCCCACAGGGCTCTCACTTTATCATGAAACGAAAAAAATAAAAAATATGCGAGGGATGGGTTAAAAAACCCTTATAACTCAAAATTGGCTCATCATAGACAAAAATTCATTAACAAAATTGATCACATACGGACATATTTTCGAAAGTAGTGTCCGATCACCGCGCAAACTTTTAAATGGGCACCAAGCAGGAACCACTCATTGCTAATCTTCTAAGTAGACTCCATCATGCTCGATGGATATCATCCAACGATCAGCCAGTTGGCGAATGCCCTCGCGAAACCACTCCTCCGGTTTCTGGGCGAAAATGTCACGCACCGCGTCTTCAACCTCACTGACAATGGCGAAGCGCTGTCCACGCAGGAAGTGCGCCATGGATCGGAAGAGATGGTATTCGAAAGGTGCCAGGTCGGAGCTGTATGTTGGATGTGGCAGAACCGGAGGTTTTCCAGCAGTTGACGACACACCTTCACCCGTTGATGTGCTTGCGCGGGCGTCAGCTCGTGGGGAAAAACTCGGCAACTCCTGTTGACCTTTCCCGTGGCGTGCAGATGTCGAACCACACTCGATTGTGATGTCCCGATGTCCCGCCGCTGGGTTGGCTTCCACTTGTTGCCGTAGGGCTGCGTCATTCACTTCTTTGGGTCTTCCGCTCCTTGGCGCATCTTCCAGGGTCATGTCTCCAGACGAAAAACGAGAGAACCACCATCGTGCTGTCCGTTCATTGGTCACACCCTGACCTTCCAACCTGCAAATTTCGTCGGCTGCTGCTCGAGCACTGGTCCCCTTTTTTCAATAGTGAAAAAGGAGCCCGCGTATCACCAAATTTTCTGCCATATTTTTACACTGGCTGACGCAGGTGACACAATGTCTATGGCATTCAAATTCGTACTGACGTTTCTTCTCACTCTTTTCTCTTAATAAACTGCAATATACCCTTCTGGTAAATGGTCTTCGCCCAGAATTCGTCAAACTCTACCCCCCCCCCCCTCCCCAGTCGGCCACTACTTTTGAGTCAACCTCTGTACGTGCAGACGGATTTTTTTTTTCTTCAAAATTTCAACATATCTTCTCGAATTGATTTCATAAAAAAATTTGAATTGGGGAAACGAATACATAGGCCACCACTCTTAGTGAGTGGTCGGCCAAAAATTACGTTCCTTCCGGGTTGGGGGGGGGGGGGCAAAGCAAAAGCCACGTTAGGCTACGTGTGGGGAGGCAGAGGGTCCAAAGAGGACAAAATGGAACCATGATTGCTGATCACAACCATGGTTTATGAACGCTCCCTTATTAATATTATACAAAAATAATATACGAATAACAGGCATTATGCTCCAAATATTGGCTAATTAAAAAAGTTGTCTATGTACAGAATACACTGTTGGTCATTCGTCACCGGTATTCTCTCCAAAAGCACATGGGATCGTTCGTACACATCCTACAACCTATAAAAGACGTTGACGGGTTAGAATACACTTATAGTAGCTACTGTAGTCAATAGGAACAGACGACGCGAACTTAATCCGGCGAAAAGAGGGATGATCATTTGAGTCAACAGATTTGGGCATATGATTTGTGAGATTTTCAACAAAATTCAGATACCTCGCTCGACAGTAAATTGACGAAATTAACAGATCGCGACCGTCGATGCTTGAAACGTGTGGTGATATAAAATCGGAAGGCTTCGTTAAAAAGGCACTTGGTTTTCGTGGACGAGCAGCAGTTCACAAGCCAGATATCAAAGCCCTCAATGCGACTCGTCGGTTACAGTAGTGCAAGGAACGCCGCACTAGACTCCAGAACAATGAAAAACCATCCTATGGAGTAATGAATCTCGTTACTAGTTGTGGCGGTCCGATGGACGTGTTGGTTTCGCGAATGCCCGGCGAACGATATTTACAGGACTGTGTCGTACCCACAGTGAAATTCGGAGAGGGCGACATCATGGTCTGTTTTTCGTGGTATGGTCCTCTTTTTTTAGTTCGTGGAACCATGAATGCCGAAGCGTACCATGCAGTTCTGAACAATTCATTTCTGGACAGATCTAAAGGAAAACGAGCCCCTAACTATTCATTTGACGAATCATTTGTTTCTTATCGTAAATTATGCCAGTAGGCATCCCATCCATCAGGGCCGTCTAAGTTGAATCTCTTCTCATCCAAAACATTATTCCATAGCATTCGCTAGTCCCGGACATCTTTTCTTTAGCAAAGTTCAATTTTGCTGTTTTATGAACTTATTTCAAGGGCGGTTTCCTTTTCATCCTTACAGGAGAGATGAGTGGACATCTCTGTAGTACACGAGAAACAGTTCCTTGAGAACAGTCTAGGGCAAGAACAATAATACCTGCAGCAGATAGATTTCTCATGAGATTCAGCTCTGGAATTGAAGATTTTCTTTCTATCCCATCGCTTTTTCACTTTGCCGTCAACTCCTCTTGCTAGCACACCTCTGAAAAGACACAGGGATCTGCTTATGTAAACTGCAGATCCAAATTTAAACACAAATTAAACAGATACCCACGGTGTCAAATAATCTAAAATTCCTAATTTTATTCTAAAATGCTAAAATCTATTCACATAACGTGGAGAGAACCATTTTATTCAGAGTAGTTTATAATTTTGACTAAACTGAATGTTTATCTTTTCTCTCTCAAATTTTTGAAAAGATTTATGCATATAAAAATATGACGAAAGTTTTAGTAGTCATTTGATAGCTGAATTTGTCTATCAAGTTTTGTAAAAGTAACCTTTTTCTTTTGCATTAAAGTTTTGTCCAAAATGTATGCGAGTTTATAATTTTGTTCAGAAGTGTATATTCAATTCTTAGATGTATATATATATTTTTCACAAAATTCATATAACTTTCCTTCTTGAACTTTATTTGACTTAACATTTCAGCTGGGGGAAAAAAAACCCGCAAAATAGCGTTGAAAAGAAAAAGAATATTCTCCTCGATGCAATCATGTCCTTTCTAAGAGGAAAAAAGCGTGCTTTTTACAGAATTCATTTCTTTTTAAAGTTGTTTTCAGTATGAGAAAGGTAATGTTTTCGCGAAAACGATCGGTCTCCGTTCAGTTTGGGAAACCTCCAGCCCTAGAGGATCTAGTAAAGATTTGTAAGCACTGGAAGGAAATGAGATTCTGGGGAGATCGAACAAGAAGTTAGGCTACGTAAAGAATGGTCATCAGGTAGCCACTATTAAGAGAAAGCCCTTGGGTCAGGATAAAGAATTAGATCACTGAAAGAGTGATGTTGTTTCGGTTGCAAGGGTAGCAGCCAAAACTATATGTTCCTAGAGTTCACGTGGTGAAGTAAAGAGGAAAAAAAAAATCCAACCGAAAAAGTAATTTCGTACGGAGAGTATGTGTGTTCTAGTCCCTGTTATCAGGCTGATGACAGGAGAATAGAGGGAAAATCTAATTCCTATTTAAGTTGCTTTGTGACGTTCGTGGTTTCGAAAATTTCTTTCAAAGCGCCCCATCACTGGTTGCGAAGAAATGACTGTCTTTATCTCAAATTGCTATTTGTCATTGGAGGAATGTTTTCAAATTAGGTAATCAAAAGGTAAAATCTAACATCAAGTTAACATACTTTTACCATAATGGGATTTCCAATGAAAATGTTTATTTCTTTGTAAACCAATAAAGATAAGAGTCGACTCAACTTTTCGAAATAATTTCTGAGATTAAGATATTTAAAAACTTTTTTGTTGAGTATCAGCTGATTGAATTCGATTTTAAGACCATATGAGAGTGATGCTATTTTAGAAAATAGGTGGGCGATGCCGTATCTTATAGCTGGTTTTATAAATATTTTTTATTTTTTTTGGTTGTCACTTCTTAAAATCACGAAAAAAGTTGATTTTAAAGCTCGCCTGAGTTAAGAAAATGATTAACGAGATTTGAAAACTCCGATTTTAAAAAATTCATTTTTAAATAGATTCTTCACTAGTATCGTTCCCGCTAATGACTTAGAAATGCGCTGTCAGACCGTTTGAAATCACTTATCGTCGAAGTGTCGAGGGTGTCAGTACACGAGAGGGATGACAACGAATATTTTTGCAAGCTTTCACTTTTTTTCCCTTAAAAAGCAAAGCTGTTTCCTTTGCTGTATCCCTGAGAAAAAGTTTCCATTATATTTTTCTTTTTTGGAGAAAAAAACGTAGTCATGCAAAAAACGACTAAACATTTTCTTCCTATTTATTTTGATTTCCTTTATATTCTCTGGGAGAGAAGGAGAGCTAGTGCTGAAAATCACTTTTCACTGTCTGCCAGAAACGTGTTCAGTATCGGTTATGATCCGATAAGAAATTCCAAATTCACTGAAATGAAACGAATAACCGTTGGTCATCAAAAAGTGAAGTCCCCGTGGAAAATGACAACAAAAAAAAAAACAGAAAATAAAAACAAAAATATTATTCTGATATACAAACACAATTCCTATTCCTCTGAAAACATGCGATATTCGCAGACATAATCGTTTACATCATCAAAAATTATTCTTTAAGGTTTTTTTTATTTGTCTGCACGAATAGCCGTGGAAAGATGGAGTCAGGAAATTTCTTGATTTTTAAATTAAATTGCGATTCTTTTCCTTCTGATTTTTCTGTCTGCTCACTCTTGAAAATTTTTGATGTTGATATATAATTTTAATGCTGTCTTAATTTTTACCTTAATTGCTTATCTAATTCAGGGATTTACATTCAATGGGTCTTCTTGATTGGAAACCGCTTATTGTAATATATTTGATCTTTCAATATGAAACCTACTAATTTCCTATTTAATTTTTACAAGTTTGATCTCGAAGGTGCACTTAAATTTTTATTGGTATGATGGGCAATTAAGTCCCTGAAGACTGGCAAAGCTACAGGTGATGATGAAATCCGATCAGAGATGTTAAAGGATGTGTGTATGTGTCAGGTTGTTTGGATATCTGGCCAAGCCTTTAAGCCAGTGTTGGGAGGTCGAAAACCAGAAAAACTCAACCACAGACCCCAAAATCCTTCAGATTCGGGGAAAAAAACCTTAAAATCTTAAAACTTATAGTTTAGTGCTATAAACACTCAAAAAAGTCACAATTTAATCGTTACTTGCAAATATGTCTTCATGAAAGCTATAAATCGCATGTTAAATGTCAAACGAACATAAAAAAAATTTTTTGAAGCAACTATGATATAATACTCTTTTAATCATCAACAAAAAAGTTCATCTTCAAACATCTTAAAATAAAAAAAATAATTACGTGCTAGCTTTTTAGCTATCGAAATGAATAACAAAGTTAATTGAGAGAGAAGAAAAACCTAAAAACTATGAGGTCTACTTACAGTCGTGAAGTCTTCAAAACAAGGAACTAGGTTATTGTGTGCTAAACGATCCCCATTCATCAGCTTATACAGGGTGTAAATGGACAACGTTTCACAAATTTAAGGATGTAGAGGATGATGTGGTGAACATTTTTTATTAATAAACCCATAGTCCCAAACGAAAAGCGACGGAGCCACAGCATGTTTGATTAATCACCTTCCATCAAGTTGCTTCTTTGCAGATACGCTAAAGATTGATGGAGTAATACGTAATAATAAGCAGATCAGAGTGTACACTAAGATAATTTGTGGCGATCTGAAATGGGACAGTCTAGTAACAGTTCTGTACGTAATTGGGTACGAAAGTTCTCGATGTTTCCTGCCTCACGGCAAATTACATTCCTGAACTCATACAACACAAAATGTAGAGCGCAAAAAAACCTTCACCCTTACGGAATGTTCCAAACTAACAAGATGCAATGACAGGGGACATCGTAGTAAACGTGCCTAGTTCAATGCTTGACAAACCAGGACATCAAGCAAGCTGGGGCTCCGTCGCTTTTCGTTTGGGGCTATGGGTTTATTAATAGAAAATGTTCACCACATTATCCTCTACATATCCCTTAAATTTGTGAAACGTCGTCCATTTACACCCAGTATAATCCAATGCATACTTATAAAACACGAAAGAGAGGCCAGCGCCAAATCTCGAAACCGGATTGGCTAATGTATCCGTTACAATAAGAAAGTAGGAGCAGAAACAATGATATGACGTAATGACGCCTCTGGTCTTCCATTGGTCTGTGATGAGTGTTTTTCCTTCAGGAAAAAAAAACCCTCTGAAAAACCTGAGCCATTCCAAAAAACCTTCAGATTTAATGGTAAAACCTCTGAGTTCCCAACACTGCCTTAAGCAATGGCAGGCAGGAATTGTGGTCCCTATCGAGGCATCTCTTTGTTCAACATATTCCTGGGCAAGTTTACGCTAACTCGGGAACATCACGGAGTGATAATAAAATTGCGAACCAAAACTAATATAAGTATGCACCTATATCTAATCTATCGATTATAAAAAATTACGTGCCAAGATTCATATCCAAAGATTTCATAGGCACATTAAATACCCTATCGGCCTCGGTGGCTCAGTGGTTGCGTGATTCGATCCCGGCCGAGGACGACGAGGATTTCCTGAGATCACGCACTTCCTTCGGAAGGGAAGAAAAGCCGTGCATCGTTTGCCAGATGCATGTTAAAGAACCCTTGCGAGGCAAAATTTGCGGCCCTTATAACGCCGTCCTTATATGACCATAGTAGTTGAAAGGGACGTTAATACCAACCAAACCAACAAACCAACATTAAATCAGTGTTGCCAGATCGAAATATCGAAAACCCCCATCATCTGCCTAAAAAAACCTCCTAGAATTCAAAGTAGAATTTAAAGTAGTCACAGGGTGTCTGGCAAAACGATTTTATAAAATTCTCTGACTTATCCCGGTTGATCAGGTTATTTTCCCTGACCATCAGCAGCAAAAAAATCTATCTTGATAGAATATTATTGACATTTATCAAATTTTTTTGTTCCTATTTCGCATTTTTTTTTTGTTGATTTTGTAAAACTCTGATTTTTTATAAAATTCCCTTTTTGGCCTTTTCCGGTTTGACGGTCGCTAGTCATCCTGTAGTCACTATCCAGGGAACTCAAAAAAATGACAAGCCAAAATAAAGCAGAACGACAGTTTTTCTCTATATTCTTATTTATTCTCTTGTACCGACTCTTGCAGACTGTAATACTTGATAATAATTCCCAGACATTTAACATGACGTCAGAGTTTGATGAAAAAGCCAATTATAAGTCATAAAACCCCCAGTTTTACCCCATAAATATTTTTTTAAAATTTTCACCCCCCAGAAAACCCCGGAAGACTGAAAAAAAAAACAGATCTGGGGGTTTCCCCTTCCATCTGGCAACACTGCATTAAATACCCACATGGAGGTGCAGACTACATTCCCGAAACAATCGAAAACTTTAGAACAAAAGGTGCTAGAGCCATAAAAATCAGGTGTATGTATTGGTTGACCGTGTCCGATTGAATAAAGTGTATTCCCAGCGCCCCTGGTGTAATCGCTGAGAAGTTACGAAAACTAACTTTTGAACCACGACAGATGGAGAAAAAGTTGCAACTACAAAGTTGTAGAGCATCACTGATTTAGTACAAATCCACTCTTCATAAAGAAAACAAAAGCCTAAAACAGATGAAACGGGGGAGAATAGTCCATGTATGGAATGCCTTCTGGACACCATACGTTGGAATATTCACGCGGAGAATAACAAACGTACAGAGTCGCTCATATTAATACTTGCCATAATAGAAAATTAAACAAAATAATCATTAAATTTTAACATTTTAGGACGCTCAAAACAAATAGAGACAAATCTGAGAGGTGCTCATCTATTCCTGATTCAACCGTGCATAAGTGTTAATGAAGATAAAACCTGCATACCGGCCTCGGTGGCTCAGTGGTTGTGTGATCGCCTCTGATGCTCGAGGACGCGGGTTCGATCCCGGCCGAGAACGACGAGGATTTTTCAGGGGGAAATCTTGAGATCACGCACTTCCTTCGGAAGGGAAGGGAAGTAAAGCCGTTGGTCCCGTGTAGTTGTTTGCTGGCTGCACGTTAAAAAAAACCCTTGCGAGGCAAAATTTGCGGCCCCTATAACGCCGTCATGAAATGACCATAACAGTTAATACCAAACAAACCAAACTAATGGAGATAAAACGTTAGGTTCAAAAGAAAATTTTTTGTCGTCGAAAATATTCAAAATGAAAACTCTGATTCAGAAAAAGTGACCAAGAAAATTATCAAAAATTGGTTCACAGGCGCATACTTTCCGCAAGTGGGAAATGAAACAACTCTCCTCCTTGATTCTTATTCAAGCCAAAATGATAAACTCATCGCATTTGTTACGCAGATGAAAAATCAGTTGAATTCTCACACTCTCCTTTGGAACAACTTCTAGATGTTTTTGCATCCCTTCCTTGGGAAACTTTTTACAAAATTACTTCAGATTATGTGCTGGTTACGCTACATGTCGTCGAATTAAATTAGAGGGAAAACAATTTTTAAATTCCACTCATTTATACACAGTCAATTTTCTTCTTCAAGATTGAAGACCATATTTTCATATGCACGTTTTAAGAGCGACTACCTCGAAGAACGACCGACTTTTGTGTGAGTTCTTCAAATTTGCTTTGATGAGATTTAAGATCTTGTAAGCTTTGTCAAAAATAGAAATTTATTAGATATGCATTGTATAAAATTGACTTAAGTTTTGGTCATTTCTATTCTTTTTACCATTAACATTTGTAAACATTTTAAAGAATATACGATGGCTATTCGTAAAGTAAGGTGTTTTGCAATAAAAACAAAACTACTATATATACAGGGTCTTATAGGGTCTTATATATACAGGGTCTTATATACTGATCAGATCTTTTTTTGGGAACAACTTGACTACCCGCCTTACAGTCAGCACCTCGCGTCCAGTGGCTACCACCTTTTCCAGGATCTAAAGGAGATCATCGGCAGCCTGAATTTCAGCGACGATGAACAAGTGAAAACTGCGTGACTTTCTTCACCGGCGGCAGCTTCTATGAAGTGATTATGCGGAAGTACATTGAGCGCTATGACAATGCTTAAATAAACTTGAGAAAAGTAGTTAAAGGTACACAGAATCTGGTAAAGAAAATTTTTTTGAAAATACAGGGTGATTCAGTCAATTTCTGACCACTTCACTAGAATGACGTGCATTAGGGATAAACAATTAAAAGAATATGAGCGCCATATCGAATTTCTAAATAGTTGGAGTTTGTATTGTTGCAACGGCGCTGCATGAAAATCGTATTGCTGAAAAATGGCGCCCGCTTTATCAACAGAGCAGAAATGCAAGGTTGTCGAATGGTATTTCGAGACAAAATCACCTGTAACCGTGCAAAGAAAGTTCCGGAAGGAGTACAAGTGTCGAGACGCACCAGGAGGCGTATACCGCTTCGACATCAATGGTTTCAACAGGATGGGGCTAGGCCTCACACCACTAATCAGAAATTCGGAAATCGTGTCATTTCAAATAGGTTTCCAGATCGATTCAGGGGTGGCTTTCTTTGGCCCCCTACGAGTCCTGATCTAAACCCATGTGATTTTTATCTCTGGGGGTTCCTTAAAGACAGTGTGTTCACTACAGCACCAAGAACCCTAGACCAGCTGCGACAAAGCATCGTCGACTGCTGCACCCTTGTGGATGCAGAAATCCTGGATAGAGTTATGAACAACTTCACCATTCGGCTGCGAGCAGTTCAAAACGTTCGTGGTGGCCACATTGAGCATATCATCAAGACTTTTCCACGGGAATAAAAACTCCGAACTGCCTAAAATATCATACTGAAATGCTAAGATTGTAAACATTAATGGGTCAATAAATCATAGTACTGAAATGGTCAGAAATTGACTGAATCACCCTGTATATATATATATATATATATATAGTAGTTCTGTTTTTATTGCAAAACGGACATTACTTTACGAATAACCCTCGTATTTTGACAGGATCTTCAGCCTCGTGAACTTCCGAAATCAGGCGCATGTCCTCAATGGTAATACCCAAGCGACTCTTGATCTCTTACCAACCGGCTTGGAAATAGCAACTGCAAGGGCAGTTTGTGGCATCCGTACTACCAAAAAGCATCTGGCCTTAAAAATGCTAATTGCCTGACATTTTTTGAGAAAAGGTACTTTTATACCACAGTAATAATTTTTTTATCATAGACCGATTACAAATAGTAAGTATTGTGAATCAAGAAGACCTCCTTGTTTCCGTGTTACTCTGCTATGGTATCCTTATGGAGTAGGAAAACTCATTAATATTTATTAACTGGAAGTTTCATTACTCTCTGGTCATCATGCTCACTTAACAGTACAGAATAAACACTCTTTTTAACGTTCCATAATTCTCTAGATCCTTTAAAAACTAGAGAGTAATAGCGGGAAACAGTTTTTATATTTGGATTCAGCAATGAAATCTATAGGAATCACCAAAACATTCACAAGGAGAGGAAAAAAGTTTTCAAATGCAGAAAATTTAATTCTTTCATATTTTTTACCAGAGAAGAAGTTAAAATGAACAGAAGGAAAGAATTAACAAAGAAGCTGAAAGGAAATATGGAAATGTTTTTCTTCATGTTTATTAAACAGTAAAGCTAATTTTTCATTGAAATGCATTTTTCTTATCAGGGCTTTCTACTTCTTTGATTACATACAACGGCTCTTGTTCGCAGCAATAAGAAACATAAAGAGAAAATCCATTTATTTATTGTATGGTGAAAACATCAAACGAACTGACAATATTTATTACTTGCTTGAAAGTAGAGATAAAATGTTGAGGGTCAGCTCGGGGCGTTCCAGTTCTCGAGTTCGTCGAGTCGCGAGTTTGGCACCCGCTATGGGCGTGGATTTTTATTTGTTCCAGACCTACTAAAAGATAACTAAATGAAAAGGAATAAAGAATGCAAAAGTGTCGACAAAAAGTAATAAAGACAAACAAACGAAAGCAAACTCAAAGCTGAGGACATTATTGATTTTTGAATACGGTATATGAATTAATACAGATCTGAGAAAGAAAGAAGATTGAAAATTATGGGGACTAAGTAAGAACGCATTAATTAGCGGAAACAAACATTCTTCTAGATAAAAGCACGACGTATATTTTAGAACGATTTGTTATCTTTTATTCTTTTTGACAAAATTTACACAAAAAATCATCATTCATCATTCCTGGCCTTTATAAGCCTTACGGCCTTTAGCCCCAAGCACCACCATCGGGTGACTGCTTGTTTCCAGACCTTGTTTATTTTTATGTGGCAGGGGGGTCGGCCCTACGCACAACCCCCATTTCTGGGGGATGATGACGAACTTAACGACTGCTGTAAGGTGGTCACAGCAGCCGGGACCGACGGCTTTACGTGCCCTCCGAAGCACGGGGGGAGATGGAAATTTCCAGGTGGTCACCCAACCTGTACTTAGCCGCGCCCAAGGTTGCTTAACTCCACCACTGCATTGAGCAAGGCGAGACAACTGGGCTACGGCTGCCCCCTCACAAAAAATAACTTTTTAAAATCTTTTTTAACGTTAAGAGCTGATTCTTATACTTTTTGTGGTGAATCTGTATCTGACCTCAGTTTTTTTCTATCAACCACAGACTTCTTGTTTTTCAATGAAACATTTTAAATTATTCAGAGTTTGATGCTAAATTTCTTTGTGGACCAAAAATATGGATACTTTAAAATTTCAACCGCATCTCTTCAAACCCATTACTTTAACATTCAGGTTTTTGTGACTTGAAACGTAACAGCCGACTTCGTCCCACAATTGCTCAATAGGATTGAGGTCAGGGGACTGAGGTGGCCATGGAAGCAGACTAAACTCCGATTGATGTACCTCAAACCAATTTGTGACCGAGCACGATGACAAGGTGCATTGTCCTGCTAAAAGTGACCATCTACAGAAGTGAACATCATAGCCATAGACGAGCGCACGTGATCAGCAATGATGTTGAGGTAAGCTGTACTATCCAGAGATAGCAAGAGACCCCGTGTACTCCAGGAAAACATTCCCCACACAATAATTCCACCGCCACCAGCTGGAAGAGTTGTCATTTGGCAGGAGTCCATTAACTTGTGCTGTTTGCGCCATAATCTGATCCTGCCATCTCCATGATGGAGCAGGAAACGAGATTCATCAGACCAGGCAACTTCTTTCCACTCTTCAGGTGGCCAATTACGTCGTTCCTGATATCACAACAGGCGCCTTTTCCTTGCTGTTCTGTGATACCAAAGGCACTGTTGATGGTCTCCTGCTGCTAATGCCCATCCTTGCAAAGTCCGTCTTGTTGTGCGTTGGGATATGCTTTGTGATGCACCTGCAATGAATTAAGCTGTAATTTGTCTTGTTGTTGCACTTCTGTTGCTGCGGATTCTGCGTGCTACTCGCCTTTTACCTCTGCGTTCACCAGCCTTTTTCGACCAGAATAGTCTTATCACTTGACGTTTTTTTTTTCTCAACTGCCACTCACTAAACACCCGAGATACTGTTGGGCGAGACAATCCTAAAAATAGTCGTCGTTTCAGAGATGCTGGCACCAGCTCTTCTTGCACCGACGATCATCCCTCTTTCAAACTCATTTAAATCCTTTATCTTCCCATTGCCCATTAACTTCCATGATAGCTACTTCGTACGAAGCTCAGCGTTCCTCATATAAGCATCTCTGCGTTGTTACGCCACTCTGTCACTTTCGGACTGGTTTACTTCCAAATAAGGGGCGTCTCTAATTTTTTGGCCACTCAGTGTATACAGGGTGTCACGGGTAAAATTGTAGCGCAGTGGAAATTAGCTTAACAAGTATAAAAGAGACAGCAATGTAGTCATATTAAATTTTAAGATTTATTAAAACAAGCTTAAGTGATACAAAATTAATAATAATAATGCAACACATAATGGTTTGCAACCTGGAACAAGACGCCAGGATAGGGGCGTCCTCTAACACGAGGATTCGCCCTGAGGAGAACACATTGTCTCCTTTACAAACAAATTAGAAATAACAACATTTACCAACCGATATAATATGTATCGACGTCCTGAACGGAGTAACTCAACGAGCCCGAACTACTACACAGGAGAGGTAGTAGCAATCAGGCGCTTAATGCGCGATATTTTAAATACCGGTCTGAAGACCTACTCGCATGTAGGTATTCCTGTATTTGGTTCTGAGGCTGCCGAAAAATAAAATGGACTACGGGAACCCTTCCCCTCGAAGGCGGCGACGCACCGCGTTTGATGGGAGGCCAGCAAATGCTGATCCTGTAAATAGACAAAAATATGGATTCTTAGTCCAAACCTCAAACATAAAGACAGGATAGCAACAGTTTTTGCATTTTTTAATTTTATTCCTGCTTCAACTGCAAAAAGAATGGAGGCTATATGAGTACACGTTTCTCCAAGCCAGCCATACAATTGCAAAGGCCACTATTTATTTTTCCTGACCGTTCACATATCACCCATACTTGCAATGGCTTCTCTCTCAGGCATTGCGAATGCATTACCGGTACCTAAAAATTGTTTATTAGAAAAAAAATGACGAAAATTACTTTTTTGATATAATTTATTTATAATTTTATAATAACATCACACATTTATAAAATTTATTTATCAGCTATTAGGAATGTGAACATACTTGGCCTCTAATAATGGATAATTTTTGGCCCATATTTTTCACACGTACACGTAAACTTTTAAAATTCCTCATATCTTCAGAAGTGAAAGGACTAGGAGAGAATATCAGGAAATTAACAATATCTGAAGAAGTTACGTTTGGCCATTCTCTTAAATCAGTTGAAAATTCACATTCGGGTATGGCATAAGGATCACACCGATCAATAATGTGCGTTTTTTCTAAGTATCAGCGCCTTGAAATCTCATCCAAGCCTTCCGTATACAATGTAGAATTATCCATAGGAATAATTTCTAAAAAATTCTAAATATATAAATTATATAAAAAGAAAGCAACGTGCAAATATGCAGCGTTAAATGCTTAGTTTAATGTAGCGGCATAGTGGTCTGTGAACGAAGATTTTGATGACGTCAGTGAAAACTCCTTATATAGTGTGTTGTTAAATTTTAATTATAGAATATATATAGACAATGTTTAGGCTGTTGTCATTATCATTTTTGAAATGAAAATGTCTATTTACTCTGAAGCACGATCTATAGATATTCATGGTCATCGAGCTCCATTGTTAAAATGAAGCTAAAGTTTCTAGCTCCCAATAGGGCGGGAACTCTATTGAAAAGTAGCGCTGCATGTACAATCGGCCCAAAAACGCCTGCAGCGCCACCCTATCGACAGACAGAAACTTTACTTTCATTTTCAGTTTCAATGAAAAACCTCTATCGCAGGTCACGGTCGGCCCTGGTGCGATCTATGCGGCACCTGGCGCGATCTGTTTTCCTTAGCTTCTCGAAACAATGGAAAATGGCCGAAGCTCGATGACCATGAATATCTATAGACCAATGACGTATATTAAAGATAGACTCCGAATCCTATTGTTAACAGCGGCAAAAAGTGAAGCAAATTGAGCCATGATAGTTCTGGGCAGGAGTGAGCCATGGAGTAATTAGCTGTCTGGCTGCTTTGTTTTTGAAGATTTTGGACCCGAGGAATTATTGATTCAAAACCATTATTCAAAGTTGTTCTGCGTACAACTGTACAAACAGACAAGAAAAAGGATCAGGAATCATTTTCCACAAAAATAAATCAAAAATACGTAACTAAAATGAAAATACGTTACTGAAAGACAATTGAAACGAAATCGAAATTGAAACCATGATCGAAAAATTGTTTATAAAATATAATAAAATACTTCAAATACAAAGTAAACGAAAAGATAAACTTATCACTCCGTGGTCGGCGTGTGAAAGAATTATTAATCAGCTACTCTCGTGTTTAGCCATGTGTTTTGCATCATCTTCATTCTCTTTCAGCCATGACAGTTCTGGGCATGGAGCTTTCCAATTTGCTTCAAGTTACAACAATAGGATTCGGAGTCTATCTTTAATATACGTCATTGCTATAGACCGTGCTCTAAAGTCAAAAAGTTAAATTGCATATTGACAATATAGATATTATTGTTGGTGATAACAATCAAAATTTTTCATTGTATGAATGAATAATAATGACGATTATTAAGAAAAAGAGCAAAAGTTATTAAAAACAACTTTAAATTCTCCAAATTAAAAATATCCTGTTAAAAACAAATCATTCATCTACTGTACAGTTAAACTCCATTTTTACAACGTACCTCACTTTAACGTACATTTCAGAATAACGTACAAATTTCAAATCCCCGTCCCAAACGTAGGTATTTTAATGCTAAAAAGTTTCAGAATAACGTACCTCATTTTAACGTACATTTCAGAATAACGTACTAATTTTACATCCCCTTGGTTAAATTATCCCTTCACTACAACGTACATCGTTCACATGTCTTGCACTGATTGGTCAATGCAGCCCATGCGAAAGTTGCAAATGGGCCAATGGGCTAATTAAGCCGAGTTCATTTCATTGATTGGTCAGTATAGCATATATAAACCCGGAAATCTCTGCATGCTACTCAGTCTAGCATGTTCGATTGTCGATTGTTGCATGCTACTCAGTCGGGACCCAATGATGGGACAAAAGCAAAATGAAATTCATAGCGATCAGGAAGACGAAGATGAAAATGGCCATTTAGAACCAGAGGTAACGCCCGTCTCAACTTTGGTAGCAATGGAGGCTATAAAAAGCTTACGAAACACCAGAAACATTTAACTTCACAATGTCAGATATGGAGGACTTTTTGGGGAGGCAAGTTGTAGAAAGAAAGCAGACGGCCATTACAGATTTTTTTTTTTAAATTAATTTTATACTACTTATTGTATATGCTATAATGTATTGGTATTGAATAAAATAAAATGCATTCATTTATTCTTATGTTTTTCTATTAATATATGCATCTTTCACG
>JAHWFO010084984.1:268976-282189 GCA_023313115.1 Rhysida immarginata
ATTATGCCGAAATTGCCGGGGAGAAAAAAAATATGTCTTTTTTTTAACATTAATGCAGAGAAGGTAAAAGGAAGGAAAGGAAAGAAGTGAGGGGGGGGGGGCCTTTGGGTTTAGTAGTATGACATCATATTATAACAATCCGTTAATGCACGTTGACGTCACGTACGAATTGTCTTTGTAGATGTATAAACATTGAACCAGATGACGTGACGATCGAAGTTTGATTGGGAAACTGAAGGTTTGAATTGAAAACTGAATTCTACATGAATTTCTCATTACATACCCAGGATAATAAAATAACAAGGATTGCTTATGCGATGCTACCATCTAGCGAGGAAATTTGCAAACAAACTAACTGTGACGTCACTCCTAGACCCGACGAGCGGGCAACGCAGGAGAAATGCTTGGAATACGCTGTTCTGCTGCCGCGTTTAATATAATTTAATAACTACTTAGAAAAACCAAAACTCGTAACGCATAAAATATTTGACATTTCCAAAAGATAAATGTTGAAAATTTTGGGTGAACAAATTTAAACGCATTCAAAAACTCAATCTGAAATCATGCCATGATTACACTGAATACAGTGGAGCAGACGTACTTCCAGCGAGATCTTCAATACGACTTATTAGGTCTACCAGCGGGAGACTACCACCTCGAAAATTTTTAAAGAAGAGTGCTTTAAAATTAAATAATAACGGTACTTAAAATTTTAATATCAGACACTAGCCGATGCGCAAAGTACCCCCTCTCCCCACCTTAAGTAAACGTATTTTTGAGCGAGCACCCAACCCCTCTCGATGTTTAGGAAAATGAGAACATTCGTCTGCATTAAGTAATTGAATTTAATGCAAAAACTTAAAAGATCTGTGCACGTTATTTTTATAAGTAGGCTTCGGATTTGCATATAATGCATATTTTTTTCCCGAACTAGTAATTCGCTCAAATGATGTTTTTAACCACTTTTAGCCCCTTCTGGACCTTCTAGCTTAAGTTTTATTCTACATAAAAATGCATATTTCTGACTTTAGCGCATATTTTTGAAGGGATGTTGCTTACAACTACAGTTCGTTTTTATCCAAGTATTTGCTGCTGAACAGGTAAGTTTTAAATGCAGCTTTTACTGCATATTTTGGCGGGTTTTTTTTTTTTACCATATTTGCGCATACTTTTGCACTTTTTAGTGCATTTAAATCCGAACCCTAATTACAAATAAAATGGGATAACCTACTACTAGTTTATCTGTGGTTCAGTTGATTTTTGGAATAGATTGGCCATTTATTTTCCAGTAATGTGTTCAATTTAAAAGAATCAATGGAGAAAATGTATCATCAACACTTTATTAAGAGTCGCGTCAGTATTTTTTCAATTTTTAAACATATTCATGTAGGCCCCGCTCTTTTTTTTTCTTTCCAGTATTGACATTTCAAGTATTCAATTAAAAACATCATTTGAGTGAATTACTAGTTCGGGAAAAAATATGCATTATATGCAAATCCGAAGCCTACTTATAAAAATAAAGTGCACAGATCCTTTAATATTTGCATTGCAATAAAAACGACATTTTCAGTTTATGAATTAAGCTAATTTTGAATTAATAAAAAGGGTACGAAAAAAATATAAATAACTTATTAATATATCAGATCAAACATATACATAATTATATGTAATATTTTGCAATAATATATAATAAATTTTATCAAAAATTTCAACTAAATAAAAAGAATATCTTAATTGTTGCTGTGTTCATATGCTTTTCCTTTGAAGCAAGGTCTAGGAGTGACGTCATCTACACCAGCCAATCACGTCAACTTACCCGCATAAGCAATCCTTGTTATTTTAATATCCTTAATTACATACGTTTGAATGGGAAAATGAGGAAATGCCAAGTCTCCTTACTTTAACGGTCTCTGGGTGGACTTGAGTGATGTCACTTCTAACTTACCGAACGCTTGCTGCTCAGATAAACTCAGCCAACTGACTTACCGAATTCGCCTAAGTTCCCGGAATGTCTTTCCTCGTGTGGAGCTCGTGCTTGACCTCTTGCTCGCACCGCTGACTCGTGCACTCTCCTAGAATCTCTCTTTTCCTGCGTCCGCCTCTCAAAAATCGCGCTATCGCGCAAATCTCCGCCTCTTCCGTCTTTTGGCTTTTTGCCCCGCCATCTGCTGCCAGTGATACGCCGTACATGCCTATTGGAGTTATTAATAATATTATTAATATTGCTACTGTTAACAGATGACGCCTGAGGCTGAGTTTTCGAAGCAGACGCTCCATTAGAAAGTTTACGACCGCGCTCGCGCTTGCTCACAATACTTTGTGACACAGGGTGTCTCAGAATTCATTGTACAAACTTCTAGTGGACTTAGTATGTGTGATTCTCAGCAAAAATTTCATATGATCATGAGTCCGAATTTCAACGATAACTGAGACATGAACAAATGGTTTGGTTTGTTTGGTATTAACGTCCTTTTCAACTGCCATGGTCATTTCAGGACGGCGTTATAGGGGCCGCGAATTTTGCCTCGCAAGGGTTCTTTAATGTACACCCGGCAAACGACTACACGGGACCAACGGCTTTACTTCCCTTCCGAAGGAAGTGCGTGATCTCAAGATTTACCCCTGAAAAATCGTGGTCGTCCTCGGCCGGGGTCGAACCCGCGTCCTCGGGCATCACAGGCGATCACGCAACCCCTGAGCCACCTCTTTCAACATCATAACACGAGCTCACTTGTGAGTACTAACTAGCACTTGCTACAATTTTGACTGTGTAACTCAGAAACTTCTCGTTGGAATTCAATAAAATTTTAAACGGTACACACCGACTTATGTATCCTGTTATTCCCCCAAACTTCATTAATCTAGGCTTTACAGAACCTAAGTTATTAACTTGTTGATCTTGGTGGCGGCATTTTTATTTCTGTTCATATCTCAGTTATCGTTCAAATTCGGACCCATGTTCATGCTTAGAATCACCCATACTAACTCCCCTAGAAGTTTGTACAATGAATTCTGAGACACCTTGTATACACCATTATGCAAGGGTTTGGTTTCTGAGATAAGTCAATAAAAGTAAAAAAAAAAAAATCATTAAATACCAATACGTATTGGATTCCATTGAATAAATAAAAAAATAAAAAAAAAAACATTCCCACCCCCACTCCCCCGAAACATGAATTTTGCGAGTCTTTTAGTTTTATTTCCTTTGCCAAAAGGCTGCATTTCTACTAAATCGGTGACGCGCTACAACTTTAAAATTGGAAATTTTTTCTGTCTGTCAAGGCTCAAAAGTTACTTCTCAGCGCTTTTATAAGGGGCGCAGGAAATAATTTTATGCCATCGGGTACGGACATTTGCCTATAGATAGACCTGGCTTTCATGACTCTAGCATTTTTTTTATCCTAAAGTTGTTCGACTATTCGTGAATTTTTTCTATATCCTGTATAATTTTGTAATACAGGGTGATTATAAAATCACTATACATTTTGGTGAAAACTCAGTTTTATTGCAGCAATTGTAGTATGCATCAACCAGATATCATACCAGGATACATTCTTAGTAAATTTCAATATGTCCCCCTTGCACATCCCGGCACAGCTCCCAGCGTTCCACCGTGGCCCGGAAAACATTGCGCAACATTGCGGTGTAATGCCCTCCACCGCGGCTGTAATTCGTTGTTTCAGCTGTGCAATGATGCGTAATCCTGACCTGGTACACTTTGGACTTGATAAAACCCCACGCAAAGAAATACATGAGGGTCAAATCTGAGGACTGGAGCCCACAGTCTTGGTGAGCCCTGACCAATCCATCTGCCTGGGAATGCGTGATTCAGTTAGTCCCGAACGATGTTGGCCAAATGGGATAGTACCCCATCCTGTTGGAACACAACGGTATCCTAAATCCTTCATCTCGCAATTGTGGCTCCAGGAATTGCTCCAACATGTCGAGATACACGGTACCATTGATAGTCCCCTCGGCAAACATGAAGGGCCCATAGACCTTTGACTGTGTAACTCCCATCCACACATTCATTTTGGGTGTGTTTGGGTGTGCAAATAAATGAAATTCGTTAATGATTTCACCAAAATGTATAGTGACTTTATAATCACCCTGTATTTTGTAAAACCTTTCGCGACTCCACGCAGATGTCATCGCGATCCCCTGTGTCGCAACCCACTCTTAAAGGAAGTCTGCAATAGATTATATCCTGATACTACATTTCGTTTATTCAACTGAATAATCCAACATTATTGTCCAAATACACATTTTGTTATTTTTGTGACTGACAAATGATCATCTCGATTTTAATTGTTAAGCATTGTTGCAAAGTAAAACCACGGTCTATAGATATTCATGGTCATCGAGCTCCATTGTTAAAATGAAGCTAAAGTTTCTAGCTCCCGGTAGGGCGGGAACTCTATTGAAAAGTGGCGCTGCATGTACAATCGGCCCAAAAACGCCTGCAGCGCCGCCCTATCGACAGACAGAAACTTTACTTTCATTTTCAGTTTCAATGAAAAACCTCTATCGCTGGTCACGGTCGGCCCTGGTGCGATCTATGCGGCACCTGGCGCGATCTGCTTTCCTTAGCTTCTCGAAACAATGGAAAATGGCCGAAGCTCGATGACCATGAATATCTATAGACCGTGGTAAAACTACCAGTGACTAACCAACACCACCTCTACTCAAAGCCTGAGCGCGAAAACGTCATACATTGTTACATCACCTACGGTAGGGTATTGTTAATCATATTTCTATCAATTATAAGCCCGTAATTGTTCCTACCGTAGGTGATGTAACAATGCATGATGTTTCCGTGAGCAGACTTTGGGCGAGGTCAAAAATGCTAACACCGAGTTGAGTTAGTGAAGAAAATCATTGTTGCTACGATAGTCAACAATATGTTAACAATCAAGCAATAATCATTGCTTCACCAACCCAACTTGGTTGGTGCATTTTTGACCTCACCCTTTCTCTCTAGGCGGTATTGGACTAACACGCTCAGTTTGTTTTGTTGGACAGTTAATGCACAGAAATCATCAACTAATCAGTAATCCACTTGGAGAAATTTTCATAAATTCAGAAAATTTATTAAAAATCAAGTAAAAAAAATTGGTTTAAAAAGACGACAGAATAAAAAGTCTTCTTAGAAATGAACAATGTTCCTGAATTGGAATGTTCAATCTAAAATTATGCATTATTGCCACTAGGGTTGCTAAAGTTATTACAGCCGGATGCTTTTATCGTTTTACACAGCGTATCCGGTAAGTTATAATAATTATCTGACCACATGAAGTATTTAAAAACTTCACTCTATAAATAAAATCCATTCTATAAAAATATTTACTGTTGAGTGTTCCAATAAACTACACTTAATTTCCTCTGCTTTTTTTAAAATTTACATTAAATTAAACACAGACCAGGTAGAATACTGAATGTCTCCGATAGGAAGCGAACTAAATGAAGAAAATTTAAGTAACGATTCCTTTCCAAAAGCTTCTGCAGGAAATTGAACGGCGTATGTGCTTTTCGTAGATATCGAGTTGTTGCTTTAGAGTTTTTGGAGGCTGGTGGGGTTGAAAAACAAAATTTCAAGTCCGCCAGGGGCTATGGACCTATGAACATAGCCCAAATAAACGAATACAAAATTAGTTGAAATCAATAAATACAGTACTTACGTTTAATTGTCTACATGAAGTTCGTATCTCGTTAAAATCAACTGCAAAGTATTTTCAAGTATCAGTTTCGTCTGTTTTATTTTTCGGCATTGATCTGCATTTAGTCGGAAAAAAAATCCTGTAAATGTTGTAGTAGGACTGATTGTTTGAGTTTTTTTCTCTCCTGATAATTAAGAGCAGTGACTGGGGTGTTCTTTTTCTTTCAGAAAATCTGTTTTTATAACACAAAAAGTGTCCTCGTTCTGTATTTACATGTCTTTCATGTTTTGAGGTTTGACAGAATGCTTTCCACAGGTGCATACACGCAAAAACTGAGGTACTTGGGAGCCGTTCTCCCCATGTTATTTGTCAACTTTGTTGCTAAGTCCACTTTCTCAATCCAACAAAGAGAAGCAAGGCGCCACGTGATAGAAGAAATCTAAAAACAGATTCGGAGTCAGAACACTAAAAACCATAAAAATAAGGCAAATTCATTCAAAAAGTTTTTTCATTATCGGTACAAAGTAACCAGATCCCCTAGAAAATGACGATGGCTCTAATATAATTCAATTACATACTTTTGATGTTCAGAAATCCAAAGAAACATATATTAATAAAAGTGAATAAGTGCAATATAGTCTGTGTTCTGGGTTCCCTTAAAAAATTAAGAAACATGAAAGCGGTTGATATGTGAAGTGCAGTCACAAATCCATGAGTAATGGAATGGTGAGGAAATGGGTCAGATAGTTCAATGAAACGTGTGAATGTGATTATGAAGTGCGGGGCATTTGATTGGAAACAAATATTCAGTATCCCCCAAAATACAGTCCATACTTCGCGCCAAGTGACTTTCGTCGTTTTTGCACTTGAAGAGGTTCCTTTCTGGCCAGATTCAAAAATAATGTCGAAATCAACCAGAACACCGGACTATTGGCTGTTTTCAAAGCCTTTGGGAGTTAATTAAAAACTATATCAGTGGTCGTGTGAATTATATTGTTATAAATGGGGACTTTAAAATTGTCTTTGATAGTTCTGATAAGGCCCTATCCTCTATTGCACTTACATTGACAGTATCTTTGATGAAAAAGTGAATTATGATATTCTGCAGATTATTAAGAATTTTAATAGGCCCTATCCTTTATTTTCTCATATGGTTTCTGCTGCCCGCCAAGCAAAATTGGATGTTGATAGGCTCAGTGAATGGTATCGGAGTAGAGACTTGTCTTTAAATTTAATAAGACAAAATATGTAGCGCTTTCCACTAACGGTTGGGTTAATATTGTGATTTGATACTCATTTGGGCATTATAGCTCATATCAATCTGTTACGGTGCAAATTAAAGCTGTCTAATTTTTTATTTAGGAAGTTGCGTAAGACATTAAGCCATACGGAACTACGCACCTTGTTGTATTGTTTCTTTTTTTGAGGAACTGTAAGCTTAAGTAAAAAAAACAAAAACGAGAGGTAGTCAAAAACGTTCTCGGAATTCCTCAATAGACGGCGAACAAGCAATAAGATAACGATCTCCCTTTTGTGGATGGGAGGACCGCATCTCTGCCCGCAGACGCAATAAGAAAATGAGCCGTTTCCTTACTCTTCCGTTTGAAGTAAACGTGAGGTTTGGACGTTCGCAGTAATGTCGCATTCTTTGACATCGACGGTTGCAGGCCATTTCTACGT
Source organism: Rhysida immarginata (assembly GCA_023313115.1). Classification (NCBI taxonomy): domain Eukaryota; kingdom Metazoa; phylum Arthropoda; class Chilopoda; order Scolopendromorpha; family Scolopendridae; genus Rhysida; species Rhysida immarginata. The sequence continues at coordinate 276,314 of JAHWFO010084984.1, forward strand.
ATAAGTTTTGCGGAGGTTGCACGATGCGGTTCGGAGGAAGCGGCGCGACGAGTGGCAGAGACAGTGGTCTCTGCATCACTATAACGCACCGAGCCACACATCGCTTGTTGTGCAGCAGTTCTTCGTTGACAAAAACATTCATGTCATCCCTCAGACACCGCATTCTCCAGATCTAGTGATTATGGCTGTTCCCGACTCTGAAAATGGGCCTCAAGGGGACACGTTTCGCAACCCATGGAGGACATTGAGTCGAATGCGACGGTCGAACTTCAGAAGATTCCACAAGAAGTCTTCCACCGATGCTTCCAAGAATGGCAGATTCGATGGAGCAAGTGTGTGTGTTCGCAAGGTTGCTACTTTGAAGGAGATTAGGTAAGCGTTGCCGTATGTCCCACCCATTAGAATGCTATCCGCCATTCGGAGAACTTTTTGACTGCCCCTCGTATACTTGCTTTACTTGATTTGGTACTTGAAAGTTAATATTTATTATTTTTCAAAGAAAGAAGTTCTGATATTCGATTCTCAAGGGAAGTATATTTCTTAACCCTTCAGTTTTCAAGACCAAAACTTCTATTCAACTTAACAAATTATTTGCAAATTCCATTTATTCTAAAACTCATCCAAAAATGTGAATGTGCATTCTTTTGTCTCACTTGTTATAACACCTGATATTAAACTTATGACTTTATGATGTGGCAGCTTTAGTACTTGAACCCTTATAAGATGTCATTAATAATGATGCTGCAGACCATAGCGAAACATTTGGTTTGGCACAATGGCTTTTTTTAATAAGGCACCATGGTCTCATTTCAGTTAATTTCATGAGTTTGAAGCCTGTCTGTCGGTGGGAATAATTCTAAGCTACGCAGTTATGACACATTTATATTCCAATTCACAAACAGAACACACAGACGCTCTTAATGAGGATTATATGAACTATAGGGCTGCAAAACTACTTATGTGATTTGACAGATTGCTCTTGAGTCCCATTAAGTGAAGAAATCGGCTCAGAAATCAATTAAAAACGCGGCACCCCCAGGCTTCTTTGGGAAATGATGGGTTATGGCTTTTTCAGACAACTTCTTCTCGAGAGAGGATTGCAGTATTTTTCTTATAAAAACGCTCTATCTACTGCGTAATAGTAATGCCATTTATATTTCCGTGGCGACTTCCTTAACAAAGCTTGTTAAGTATGAAGTGTAAAAGTAAAAAGCACTGAAGAGTTTCTGGTGAAGTAATGGCTCCCAAACGTTTTAACAAGACTTTTCAGGGAAACAGAGCTCACACTAAGAACTCTGTAGGTGTTCCTTGGAATTCCTTTGTCGTCTCGCGACACTTTATCTTCGTTTCCGTGTAAGTTTAGATAATTACCCTGACGTGCTAAAGAACACATCACAGCGCAGGAAAAGAAAGAAAATAAAAACTTAAGAATTCAACTTCCTCCAGCCGAGAATCAGCGTCATTAAAGGAAGATTCGTCTGTCTGTTGAACTTGTACAAGGATTCCAGTCAAGACAACCTGTCGTCTTTGAGGAAAATCACGCATTACTCAAAAGTTCGCTTCAAAAGTTCCTGTTTTGTCTTGACTGATCTTCTACAGTCGTAAAAATAAATACATCACCATGAGCTTTAAATTAAAGAAGCTTATTAAATTTAACTATGAAATTGAGAATTGTTTATTTGTCTTAAAAAGTGCAATGCATTTGAGGTTAAAATGTTCCTTGACACATTTAGAATCTATAGAAAACATCCCTGATTTTAATTAAAGGTGGTATGATTATTATTCTCGTTTAGATGTTAAGGTGCGAATCAAAAAGATAGAGGCAAGTGAGTTTTATTGAAAATCAACAAAATGGGTTACTTCCCAATGAAATCACTTTAACAGCAAATTAGTATGAGAACTACTGAAAATATTCTGACACCTCTCATAAAAATATAAAAATAGCATTTTTGTTTATTCCGTTTATGAACCAAAAAGTTTGTTTTCTTTGTCCAATCATGAAACTTAATAACCAATAGGTAATTGTTGTTAATTTCATCCCAACAATTTGCAATCGTCTATTTTAACTCTACAACATTGTTATGAGGTTTTCCTCCAGCATATGCACTTCTAATCATTGCGCTCACACATTTTCTATCGGACTGAGATCCGGCGAACAAGCTGGCCAGTTGAGAACACACACACACACCATTACCAAGAAACCAGTTCTAAGTAGATTTGGCAACATGAATTGAAGCATTGTCTTGCTGAAACATGAAGAAAGGACATCCAATTTTCTTGATGGGCAATTTATTATGACCATGAATACATGGGCCATCTTTTGCCTTCAATATGGCGGTGGTTTTTCTTGGCATTCACTCTACGAGATGTTTAAAGGTGATGCGAGGAATCTGAAACCATGCCTGACGAATAGCACTATTAAGTTGTGTGAGATTTGATGGTTATGGAACCAGCTGCCTGATGGCTCTATCAAGTTCCTCCAACCAATGTTCAATTTGATTGACATCTGGTAATTGTGGGGGCTACCTAAGCAAGGTATAGTCTCGCTCATGTTCTTGAAACCACTCCTGCACAGTACGAGCACCGTGGCATGGCGCATTGTCTTTTTGGAAGAAGCCATCTCCGTTGGGATATGCCATCAACATGATAGGATGAACTTGATCAGCAACGATACTTATGTATGTTGTGCTATTCAGACGTTCTTCCACATGAAATAAAGGGCCCAAATCATGCCAGAAAACATGAACCATAACATTGCCCCCAACATTAATGTGGTTCTTCGGACCACATGACTTTTTTCCAGTGATCGACTGTCCAATCCTTGTGTTCCTGTTCGAATTGGAAACGTTTTATCTTGTTAACTGCAGACAACAAAGGTGGTCGAACAGGTTTTCGTCTACCATATCCCATACGAAGCAGTGTACGGCGAACAGTGCGTTTAGAAATCATTTGAGAGGATCCCTGATTAAGATCTGCAGTAATTTGATGTATTGTTGCCCTTCTGTTGTCTTGTACCAGTCTTGCTACTCCCCGTACTATCGGAACATTGACTAATCACTGACAGTCCAGTCTTTAAACACTTTAACAGCAGCTGCTCTTGAACATATGACGAATGCAGCTGTTTTGTACATACTTGCTCCATGGCTCCGAGCGCCAAGTCATTTACCCATGTCTTCAGAAACAAATCACTTCTACTGTGGTGATAAACAATCTGCTTTCCTACTGTATTTATAATGGTCTCAACCTCTAGCAACTTCAGTGCGAAATCATAGCTAATTTGCCTACAAACTTCAGGTGGTCATAATAATCTGGCCACTCAGTGTATTTCGTTCTGTTCACGAACATCATTTCAGTAATCTGGTCCGTCAAGGTTGGAATTTTTTTCATCATTCCATATTACAGTGTTTTTCATCAATCCTTCGCTCACTCTAGTCCTGCCTCTTGGTGCTTAGATTGTAAACTTACTGCTTTCTTCATTTCGGCATAATCATAGAAGGGAAGTAGTGAAACTCCGTAGTTTCCTATGTTCTACCGCATGATGGCGCCACTGCTGTTTTGGCTCCAAACTTATTTTCCTGTTAACTTTTATTTACAAAATGATAAAATCTAAAATGAATGACAACTTATCAAAAATAAAATTACAATTAGGCATTTATTAAACTTTATTGCCTTTTATTATTAATAAATTTAAAACAGAATAATACTCTTAAAAATAAATAACAGTTCAAGTATAATCAGAGAAAGAGTTCAAATATTAAGAGAGCAATTTTGCAACTTTTTTATGTGTTTTACTTTTCACTGCATTACAAACATCTCTCCTCAATTCTCTCGCCAGAAAATAAAAACTTGTCTGGATATAATACAAAATACAGGGTGAACAAAATACATTCGCTAAACACTTAAATTTTCGTAGCCACTCCTTACAGGACGTTAGTCTTTATATTCTCCATAACAACTTTCATAACAAAAAAGAAAGAAAGCAATTCGAGACCTTTTCTCATGAAATTCAATTCCCTATAATGACATTAACCCGCAAAGGCACCATTCTTTAAGTACCTTTCCCCCACTCCCCTCTCCCTCCAACTATTCTCTAATTTGTCAAGGGGCTTTCTACAGCATTTTTCAGTGTCTCTGGATCCCCCCCCCCTCTAAAGGCCCCTGTATATAAAACGTCTTCTAAGCCCCTATTATCACTTCCACTCTATCCAAAACGTCATTTTTTGTTTTACAGAATCTTACCACGCTGTGTTCACTTCTTTTTAATAAATTAATTATAAATTTAAAGAAACATTTTGTGTACCATAATCATGATATGAGAGTACTATGATTATGCATCTATTTGATTTTTTTATTCAATTTATTTTTTAAATATACTTACTTTCATTAACAATTTATTTAACAACATAACAAAGAAAAATTAAATACTATTTGTTCTACAATATCTTTTAAATGAAATTAAATAAACGACCCAACCTGCAAAACAATTCCTGCGATTGGAGCCAAATCTGCAGCAGCGCCACAGTTTCACAAAACTCCCGCGGAGACAATTTCGAGTGACTGCGCACTTTAATGTTCGGTTGCAATTTTTTCTACAAATTTCTCATCAAAAATTGTGAACTAAATTTTTTAGTTTACTTTTAACTCTAATAAAGAAATGTATACAACATTTGGTTTCAGATAAGCATTAAATCTTCAGTAATAAGTAATTACTTTCTTTTATGTCAATGTAAAAGCATAAGGAAGTTTCACTACTTCCCTTCTATGATTATGATTTCGGTATTTCAGTATTCTAAATGATCGAATATAGCGAAGAACGGCTGATGATGACGAATTTATTTCTGAGATGCAATTTGCTTGGACTTACAGGGGAATTATTCATTGCTTGAATATTGTTCGTTTTTGACGACTGATTAAAGCTTGAGGATAACCAGGAGACTTTTTTTTTGCCATAATTGTGCTTTAAAGTGATGCAATTTTCAACAACATGATATGATCGGGTATTGAAGTTGCAGTTTTTCGCATTGACATCCCAGCATCGTGGAAAGCACCCATTTTTCCTTACTCAAATAATGTTAACGATTTTTCTAAATATGGTTAGATAGAACAAATCCATTATTTTCAAGGGTGGCTTATTACTTTTATGCAGGTAAAATCATTCAAATTAAATTATCTTATTTATATGGTAAAAAACAAAGTGTTTTTATTTTATTCACACTAATTTACTGTTAAAGTGATTTCATTGGGTAGTAAACTATTTTGTTGATTTTCAGTAAAATTCTCCTGGCTCTATCTTTTTGGTTCGCACCGTACATCATTTTCATTTTCAATCAGGTATCGAAGGTATAAAGCATAATTTAAAATGTTACAACAGTATTGCTTTACAAATTAACATACATTGTTTTGTTGACAATTATTCCATGATAACATTATTAGATTTTTAATAATTTCAAATTGTTGTTTCCCAATTAATTTCTTGTGATATCTATTTCGTGCATAATTTGACAATTTAAAAATTGTTTGTTTTCTTTGTATGTTGCGTAGATTTTGATTGATTCCATAATATTCTAAAATTTTTGTTATGAATATTCATGATAATTTCCAGAGTGTCTTCTATTTTTTCCACATGTATGTGTCCGCTTTCGTTTATGTGTTTGGCATATGCTAATGTATCTATCGTATTTAAATTTTTTTTCTCTCATGTGTTCATTGAATCGTATTCTGAAATTTCTATTCGTAATTCCGATATAATACTTTTCGTTATAGATACTCCTTTATTTTGAAATTGGTATACTTATTTTAATTGAAAATCATTATTTAAGAATTAGCAGTGTCGTTTTTAAGCAAGCTTGCTTTTTTTTTTTTTTTTTTTTTTTTTT
>JAHWFO010084984.1:285803-327111 GCA_023313115.1 Rhysida immarginata
CCCCCCCCCCCCCCCCCCCCCCCCCCCCCCCCCCCCCCCACCCATTGCCGCACTCAAATTTGACTTTGACCCCCAAATTTAAGGTCATCCATTTGCTAACTCGAAAAATATTAAAGATAGAGACAAATTTATAATTGTTACCCTGTAGAGCAACTCCACATTAGTCTAAAAACAATTTTTAATCACACCCTTCCCCTTGAAAGATTTTGAGAAAATGGACGAGAAAGAGTCACTCAAGGTCAGCTTGGGCTGGCCAGGTTGGCTGGGGTTCTAACACATTTGAATTGCAGTGAAGCACACCGTTGGGAAGGTTCTCGAAATCTCGCAAGGGGAAGGGCGTGATTAAAAATTGTTATTAGACTAATATGGTGTTGCTCTCCAGGGTAGCAATTGGAAAATTTTCTCTATTTTTAATAGTATTCGAGTTAGCAAATGGATGACCTTAAATTTGGGGGTCAAAGTCAAATTTGAGTGCGGCAATTAATTCCCCACCCCCCTATTACCTATAAATCACACTCATCAGATCTCGCTTACCTGGCAGCTTTGAGATATCTGCCATGTTACGAGACTTTTTAGACACCCTGTACATCAATAAACAAATTGAAAAATAAATATTTTCAAATATTTGAATCGTTTTTGAAAACAGATATCACTGAATCAAATTCGATCATCTTCGAACTTATTAATTACTCTTATATATTCATTCATGACAGCGGCAACTTTCCACAGGTTGTCTAAGTCTGGGCAGGAATGGCTCTCCATTCCTCTTGCAAGGCTGTTAGAAGAGATTGTTGTGAAGATGGACGTGGTTTGCGTTTTCGTAACCGTCGCTCCAGTTCATCCCACAAATGCTAGATCGGATTGAGAACGGAGCACTGAGCAGGCCAGTCAAGCAAATTCACCTCAATTTCAAGAAACCAGTTCTGCACACGCATTGCAGTATGACATGGACCTCGCTCCTGTTGAAACAAACAACCGCCACCTCTGTAGTTTTGCCACAGTAGGTCCGAATTATCCAGAACGTAGCGGTACAAGTCAGCATTCATGATACCAGGAACAAAAATCAGAAAAAAACAACCCCACATCATGATGCGCCACCGAACTTCATCGTTAGAGCAACACAGTCTGGAAGAAACCGTTCTCCGGGTTGCTATCACACCCAAATACGTGCATCAGACCGTCAGTATTAATAGAAACGACGGTCAACACACAAAACCTAACAACGCTTTGCGTTACCATTTGTAATCGTCGGCTTGCAATTCTCTGCAACAACAGCACTCCCAGATACATATCCAACCGTTTCAGCGATCGAAGCGGCGGAAGAAGTGCTAGACTTCTTGGCATGTCACGTTCTGTTAGTTCTTTTACTGTTGTTGCGCCGTCTTGCTTCCATCTCTTGATAATATATGCTACAGTCGATTTTGGGATGTCAACAGATGTCAACATTTTTTAATGGATTGTTAACAGAATATGACCAACTTTTTATTTTGCCCATGCCCTTCCCAGCATACTGTTTGACAAACTCCTTATTTGCATATTTTTAAATTCTCTGGGATGTCCAAATATTTTTGTCTACATAGTGCATTACATAATACACAAACAACCCAAATCTTGGACCGTTTGATGCCATTTTCTAATGCTCTTAGCAACAGAGGCTTTTGTTTTGAATCTTAGACGGTTGTCGCTGATCCCCGCTTGTTGAAGCGGAGGACACAAAACGCTTTCTGTTTCTGGGTCGCCATATCGAAAACAACTCAGAACGAGGAGACCTCTACCACCAACCTTAATAAACTTGACGATCCTCTCTTTCAGCTGCCGTCAGAGATTGCGTAGTTATGGCACTTTGAATTTGGATACGGACATTTGAATCACCCTATAGAAAATCAACGGGCCGAAAAGCAATGTTGAAGGAAATTTAATTCAATTAGTGGATAAGTGCATCTATTATTGTTTCTTCTTAATTGTTAGTATCCACAGCTTGGTTACCTTCTTAGGTTAAACGTATAGGCGATGAAATTCCAAAGAAATCCTTCAACATTGCCATTGTTCGATAGCCTTCTTACAGAGAAACTAGTAATCGCTATCAATTTTCTCCAGCAAAGCAATTTGGTCGTAAAAGTTGCGTGTATAATTTTATCTAAAGAGTTTTATGGCTTTAATTAATTAAATATCGCTGCTGTTTCGCTGCGATTTAAACGTTGCGATATTCACAAGTAAACCCGGCTAATAGGAATCTTTAAACACCTGCGTAATTAAGCTAATTTAAAACCGACGTATTGAATCTAAAGTTTAACAAACACAAACAGGTAAACATTTACATACTTGTACATACATTTAAACATTACACAACGGAGGCTTTAAGGGCGATTAGAGAGCAAGTATACAAAGTAAATTTGGAATATATTTTATTCTTAACTTGGTGTTCATGACTTACGATGGGAGGCATCTATCGATTTTGGTTACGAAAACACCCCCATGCCCTTATAATCCAATGGCCTCTCTAGTGAAAGAGACGCGTTACATAGTAATTTATTTCTAGTTGAAAGATGAGACACTGTCAGCACAAAGGGAAAGAAGTCATCATCATATTTTAAAATTCTAAATGAATAATTGAGTAATCATATGCTTCACTTTGTCCTTCACTAAATCTGTTGTTCGCGGAATTTTCAATGACGATGCTATGGTTGTTCGTCATTATGATGAAAGCCTCTGAACAGAATTTATCTCGTTTTCGCATATTATTTGTATCAATTTATTGGCAGCATTAAGCCAATGCGGGGTTAAGCTAAAACAAATCATGTGAAATATTAATCAATCGAACTTAATTATGTCTAAATACGTGAATGGTAATGATAATTTTTTTTCCTGACCAGACATAAATCTGCTTATACATCTTGCCAAAAAAGAAATTCTGCGGCATGAAAGTTTATTGACTCAGGAGGGCCCCTCATTTAACCACAATGAATATAATAGTTTAACCTGAATGATGCGATATACAGGGCTTGGACAAAATAATATGAACACCTAAGTAAATACAATCCTCTAGGGAAACCTGTCACCTAGCGGTCGGCTACAAGCTGTAATTAATATTTTATCTCATTACACAAGTGTGCATGTTATTTTGTCTAATCCTTATATTTACCTGGAGCTAATATTCTTAAAATGAAATAATTAAAAATAATTTAAGCACCACGTGAGAATCTTTCTATAGGGTGATTCGTACTGTAATAGTCTATGTTAATTCAGGAGCTGATAAAGTTAATTTTGGAGCATATTTATTATACACTGAGTGGCCAAAAAATTAGAGACACCCTCTAATTACGAGTTGGTTCACCTTTAGCTCTGATTACAGCCGATATTCTTCTTGGCATGGACTAAACAAGATAACAAGATGCTGATACAGTTTCTGAGAAATGTTGGCCCAGGGCCGTATCAAGGGGGGGGGGGCTACAGCCCCCCCCCCGAAATTGGCCCACCATGTCAACTGAATCTGTTATGTGAGGGACCCCCCCACAAGCAGGATTGGGCCAGCACCCCTCAGCCCCCGTCCCCGAAAAAAATTCTGGGTACGGCCCTGGCCCCAGGCGCCAGCCCATTTCGCTGGTAATGTACGCAATGTGCTTGACAACTTGTTTGATGGTTGGTGGATTGGTCGGGGAGGCTCGGTACGGTGGCCACCAGGTTCGCCCGACCTGTCTCCTCTCGATTTCTGGTTGTGGGGTCACATGAAAACATTGGTGTATGCAACAGAAGTCCAAGACATTGATGTTTCAGCTGGTGAAATCCAAGCCCATACACAAATTTTTCAACACACACGCCAATCATTAGTACGCAGATGTCAACTGTGTGTACAGGTTGGTGGCGGAAATTTTGAGCGTTTGCTTTGAATAAATAACGTACTTTTAATCAAACACCGTATACTGTCAATGTTCGTATTTCGTTTTTGTGTCACATCCAATTACAGTCATTGGATGTTTAGAGCTGTTCTGTACGCAGGTCAGCCACATTGCAATCGGTGCATCCTAATTTTAGCCCCTCATATCTTTGCAGGGGTTGAGTTTCCCTAAAAACACTATAGAGAAAAGATGCTTATGGTTACACCCTCTATCACCTCGCAAAGTTTGTACCAGGAATTTTGAGACACCCTGTATATAAAGTCGCCCTTAAGTACTCCTTTCATTAAGTGATAGATGCTTAGGGCTATCACTACGTCAATCAACAATCTTATTCCTCGTCCTACCAAGTTAGGACTCTATTCTCAGGGTGACTCTCGAGGGACATCAGGCTTCTCCTCTAATTCAGTGTAATTCCCTTGGCTATTTTATGGGCGGCTCCCGGGCCGCTCGTGTCTTTTCACTACACTGTTCGATAGTCGATTGTCGACTCCTTTCATAACTTCAGAATAATTCTCAAATATTTTTTGTTTTTAGAGAATTATCCTTTTTGCTTTGATAAAGGACAGTCTCTATCCGAAAGGTCAGCTTTTTAGTTTAAAAACCTGCCAAATCCCATTTCCTGTGAGAGGAAGCAGGCAGAGAAAAGAGAGAGATCGAAAGCAGACGACGGAAGAGAAACGAGGTCTATAAGATGGAGCGTTAAGTAGTAAGAAAGAAAGACAGAAAACTTGTAGAGAGATTGGCGAAGTGAGAGTGGTTAGAGGAGAGACGAGGAAAGAGCCAATAGGAGAGAGAGAGAGAAAGTGAAGGAGAGGCTTGGAAAGGAGGAGAGAGAGAGAGAAGGGGGGAGCAAGTTAGATTTTCTATGACGAAGGACGAAAATCGAGAGTGCCGGTGTTTAGACGACCTTCCCGGGAACTCAGAGTTAAGGGGTGCTTCTAGGCGGGCACGCGGGCACGCGGGCAGCAGGTAAGAGAATTTATTCCTTATCAAAAGCGTAAAGCCGTGAATAGGCCCCGCTGCCGTGTGTTCTGCTGGAACCCAAAAGAGTTCACCTCCCGAGCGCCACAAAGGGAAGGGCAGTCGACGACACCCGTGATATGGCACGACAAATCTTCGCCGCATGAAAAGCTGGGCGACAATACGTTGTTAGGGAGGACTGCCAAAAGCTCTACGCCGTCAAATATTGGTGAACCCGGAAAAGAGGTTATTTCGGGGAAGAATTTAGAGGCATGGCGGAATGGGCAGGAGACCGATAATTCGACGTTAGGCCTAGGCGACGAAGCTTTCACGTTCTCATTGGTTGATGAAGACGAGTCATTAACGAAGAGGCAGCAGGCGCCCGTGAATAAGGATTGTTTCCGAGGGCCGGCAGGAGGAAGCCAATACGATAAGCAGGGACGATCTGCTTTGGATTCCTGCGTGCGAGCAGGCAAATCTGCTGGTGGAAAGAGATAGCAGCATAAGCGCGCATATCACCGGTGAAAGTTGCATAGAGCGTTGCGAGACTCTTAATCTTACTTTAGAAGGCGAGCCTTCTTTAGAGCTAAAGGGGGATAGTGCTAGAATTTGGAACATTGTCTGGATACTGTTATTAATATTGCTAGTCGCATTCACTGGCGCAGTGCATAGACCGCGCGCACAACATAGCAAATGAATTAATGTTCTTTCCTTTTTGCTTTGTTCTGATAGTGCATCCCATTGCGTCGCTCTTCAGAGAAGACAATTCAGCCATACGGGTTCCAGTAATCCTCCCGCCAAAAGGGTTACACGACGGGGTCACCGTTGTATAGTGGAGAACTTTGGAAGGATGCAGAAGTAGACGAGAATATTGCAAAAGACTTGAAAAAGACGAGAATATTGCAAGTTATTCGTTTGATGTGGAAAGTAATCGCCGTTTAATATACTTTGTAAAAGAGTTAATTAAAGAGTAAATTACATTTATCGTTAAAATTTGAAATTAATATTTAACATGCCAGGATGGTTGCTGAGTAGCCGTTTATGTTAATTATTTGTTCTTTATTAAGTTGGAATTTAATTCTTTCTTGACTCTAATTCAAGTTAGAATATTAGTCCCGGGACTCGCATGTTAATTACAATTAACTTTAAATTTTCTGACTAGCTAATTCTTACGCCAGGGTTTGTGTTAGATTTCAATTTTTGTAGTTTTCATTTTATGCACTGCAGATAATTTAAACGGGAAGTTCTGTTTATTATTTAATATAATCCTATTGGAATTATGCAGTTATTGTAATCAGTTAGTAACGCGAAAAAGCATCTAATTATTTATGCATTTTTATTTGTAATCTCATTGAGCATTTAAGAATATCAATAAAACTAATTTTCATTTAGCTGACTTTGCTACATTTATCAAAACCCACACTTTTCCCCACTGATGGTCACGTTACATGATTTTATTTATTAATTTAAATTTTTTTATTTTTTATTAATTATTATTTATTTGCTTCTTATTTTAAAATTAACAACTTTTATTATTAAGAATAAAGAAATAAAAACACTCTTTGACCACAACACTCTTTGATTTCTGTTGTGGTCAAAAAGTGTTTTTATTTCTTTATTCTTAATATTGTAATCCACATTTTTCCATTTATTATTTTTTCTGGTATTTTGCCTTTATTTCACTCTGTTTTAATATTGTGCCAATTCCCGGAAAAAGTTTGTTTAACTTTTATTATATTCGAGGGTTTTTGTGCCTCGTTCTTCTCTCGTATATATCCTTCTATGCCCTGTATAATTTTGTAATATTTTGTAAAACCTTTCGCGACTCCACGCAGCTGTCATCGCGATCCCCTGTGTCGCGACCCACTCTTAAAGGAATTTTGTAGAGTTCTCACACTATAAGGGGAAATGGAAGAGTTCACTTTTTCGCGCTCAATAGGTAGGATGGATAGATAAAAAAAATTTAAATACTCTAATTTTCTTAAATTCTGGCACTTCAACAATAGGCTCCAACGAGCGGTTGCGAGCAGGCTTGAGTGAAAAAAGCAGGTCAGAGATCTCGCATGAGGGTATAAACTATACAATCTCCATGACCTATTAAACGCGATAAAGTGAACTATTCCATTTCACCTTACAGTGTGAGAACTCTAATACATTATTTCCTGAATCCGCATTTCGTTTATTCAGCTGAATAATCCAACAATATTGTCCAAATATACAATTTCTTATTTTTGTGACGGATCATCTCGATTTTAATTGTTAGACGTTGTTGCAAAGTAAAACTACCAGTGACTAACACGCTCAGTTTGTTTTGTTGGACAGTTAATGCACAGAAATCATTAACTAGTCAGTAATCCACTTGGAGAAATTTACATAAATTCAGAAAATTTATTAAAAATCAAGTAAAATGCATTAAAATGACGACAGACTAAAAAACTTGTAAGAAATGAACAATGCTCCTGAATTGGAATGTTCAATCCAAAATTATGCATTATTGCCACTAGGATCGCTAAAGTTATTACAGCCGGATCAAGGCCGCTCTAATATAGGTCATGATAAGGTATCCCATCATGCATTAGTGCGAAGCAAAATGGCGGATCGATCTATCAAATTAAACTACAGTGGCTAGAAGAAATAGTGTGTCCATTGCCGCTGATTTCGTGTCATCATGACTGATGACACCGCCAGATGGCACGACAATCTAATGCGCCGACAATTACTCTATAACGCATGGGATTCAATGAAACTTTAACTGCACGAACGCTTTAAAAATACTTGATTAATAAAATAAAATAAGATTGTAAACTTAAAATAATATCCAGATAAACTAACTAAATGAATTTCAAAGCCGTATTCGTTTTATTTATTATTTAATCGAATAGCTGTTGTTATAAAAAGTTATGCGCAGAAGATAATTATATGGAAAAGTATAATGGTTTTTAAATTGAAATTAACTTTTTATATTTTACAAATTTCATAATTTATAATTTATTACATGTTATTGTGTAAGTCTGAGCTTTAAAAGTTTACTTTTCTCACGTTTTGCACTTCTTTCTTCGTTTAGTGTTTTTACTAGAAAGTGCAAGCGCGTAAGAACGTAGAACTTGATAATGCTATTTGTTACTGCAGAGTTATATTATTATATTTTAACTTTTAATTTAGAGACACATAACGAAACCGTAAAACAAATGAAAACCATCCAAGAAATGAGAAAAATGGCTATTCGATTAAATAATAAATAAAACGAATACTGCTTTGAAATTCTTTTAATTAGTTTATCTGGATATTATTTTAAGTTTACAATCTTATTTTATTTTATTAAACAAGTATTTTTAAAGCGTTCGTGCTGTTAAACTTTCATTGAATCCTATGCATTATAGAGTAATTTTCGGCGCATTAGATTGTCATGCCATCTGGCGGTGTCATCAGTCATCATTACAATCTCATGCCTGCATTGAGTATTCAATGGACACACTATTTCTTCTAGCCACTGTAATTAAACAATCGAAAACTAACATCTCTGCTATCAGAACGATTTATAACTGAGCAATCGGTCATTTTAAACGAACTTATATTTTTAAATAGCAAATTTCTTGAGTTCGAAGGAAATTTCTTAAGTTAGATTTCTTGAGATCGAAGCAAAATGGCGGCCTTTATTAGAGCGACCTTGAGCCGGATGCTTTTATCGTTTTACACAGCGTATCCGGTAAGTTATAATAATTATCTGACCACATGAAGTATTTAAAAACTTCACTCTATAAATAAAATACATTCTATAAAAATATGTACTGTTGAGTGTTCCAATGAACTACACTTAATTTTCCTCTGCTTTTTTTTTAAATTTACATTAAATTAATCACAGACCAGGTAGAATACTAAATGTCTCCGATAGGAAGCGAACTGAATGAAGAAAATTCAAGTATCTATTTCTTTCCAAAAGCTTCTGCGAGAAATTGATTGACGTATGTGCTTTTCTTAAATATCGAGTTGTTGCTTTAGAGTTTTTGGAGGCTGGTGTGGTTGAAGAACAAAATTTCAAGTCCGTCAGGGGCTATAAACATAGCCCAAATAAACGAATACAAAATTAGTTGAAATCATTAAATACAGTAGTTACGTTTAATTAAATTCATGAAGTTGATATCTCGCTAAAATCAACTGCAAAGTATTTTCAACTATCAGTTTCGTCAGTTTTATTTTTCGGCATTGATCTGCATTTAGACGGAAAAAATCTTGTAAATATAGTAGGACTGATTGTTTCATTTTTTCTCTTCCGATTATTAAGAGCTGTGAATGGGGTATTTTCTTTCAGAAAATCTGCTTTTATAGCATAAAAATGTCCTCGTTCTGTATTTCCATGTGTTTCATGTTTTGAAGTTTGACAGAATGCTTTCCTCAGGTGCATACACGCAAAATGTCAAGTTGGGCAATGGACCGGAGATCAACATTTTGGAAGGTCTGAAGATCCTTCCACCTTGATTTATAAATAGTAGCCTATGCAGGCGTACCGTGAAGCAAAATGGAACGTACCACTACCTTGTACAGGGTGAGGCATGAGAATTTCTTTTTTTGAAAATGAAATAAAATACTGTACACATTTCAAAATTCCATTATTTTTATTATTCTCTTATCTCACAAAACAGGAGATTTTATTTTACACCGTTTTAAAAAGAATAGTTTTTAAAATGTCGGCCTCCAATGTCAATACACAGATTCAGTCGAATTCGGAAGTTTCGGTCCACTCTTTCAAACATGGCAACCGGTATATTGGCTATTTCTACTCGGATGTTGTTCTGTAGGTCCTCTAGGGTCTGTGGACGGTTATTATAAACAAGGGATTTGAGATAACCCCAAAGGAAATAATCACGGGGGGCTAAATCAGGTGAACGCGCAGGCCAGTTTACGTCCCCTCTCAGGGAAGACTTGTATCAAAAAATCCATTGAAATCCTGGCAGTGTGAGCTGTGGCCCCATCTTAACGTAGGGAACGTCCAGACATGCCAAGGGCAACTGCATGTTTACACGCAGAACGCTTGGGAGACCGAAGAATAGACAAATGATTTCGTTTGGCATTTTCATGTGTTGTAACGGTCCTCGAATGTCCTTAGTTTTTTGAACACATTCCCCGTCCTGAAGGCATCCACCCATAAAAGAATCGATTTTTGATCAGGAACACGTCCAGGCAGGAGAATTTCAAAGTGCCGACGAAAGGAACGCTGCACAACGATGATGGAATGGTCATTCGAAAAGTACGTCTCCATAGCGAAAGCTCTCTGCTCTCTTGACCAAAGCATGTTGGGAACTGAAACACGTGGCGATACAAGCCTCCCATCCAAGCCATTCCAATGTGCTCTTCCCACCTCTCTGTGATGCTCACAAACTTAATCATAATCTATTCAAATACGGAAGTTCCCATGCCCCACCCTGTACAACAATAGTTTGTTATCCGCTAATTCGCCCCAGGAGCGCGATCAAGCTGAACTTCGCTTTCTTGGCCTTGTTGAACGCATATTGAACTTGGTCTTTCCATTTGAGCTTGGAGTCAATCATAACACCGAGATACTTATAATTTTTAACCCTCTCAAGCTTCCTGCCGTATAGGAAGAGTGACCTTGGAGGATTTTTGCGTTTGCGAGTGATAAACATGACTTTATACTTTTTGACATTTAGCGAACCAGCTCTCACACTGATGTAGAGCTTTCTGCAGTCGACTGATGACGTGGGCAGGGTTAAATGCCCAAGTCATGGCAGTTCCGTCGTCCGCAAACAAGTAGATTTGGGTGTTTACTTAAAAATGCAAAGCTGGCCAAAAGTCCAAATCATGAAGTTATTTACGAAGGGCGTTCAAATTTAACCTGGAATTTATTTTTTATAAATTTCATTGTTGTAAAAATCTAAACTTCCATTGTTGGGATGGCAAATGTAGCACCACTCATGCGGTTGCCATGACAATCGATTGTTTGTTGACAGCGATGTGTCGACGGAAGTGGCACAACGAACAATCATCAAGTTTCTCCACAACGAAGGTGTGAAAGCATCGGAAATTCATCAGTGACTTCAAAGACAGTTCACCGAGTCATGTTTGTCTCGATCCAAACTGCTAGGTGCTAAAAGTTTGAAGGAGGGCAATAATCCACCTGCAATGAAACTCATAAGGCAAGGCCAGCAACTGCTGTCAATGATGGCGTCATGGCACGAACAAATGGGCTGATAAGGGACAACTAGCGGATTTATGTCCGAGAATTAGCTTCAATACTGAACATCAGCACTGACAGTGTGGAGACCATCATCCACGATAAGCTGAAATACAATAAGATCTGTGCCAGATGGGTCCCTAAGCAACCCTCCGAGGATCAGACAACCACCCGGATGGAAATCTGTTCAATGCTGCTGCAGCGACATGACAGGGAAAGTGGCAGCTTCGTAAGGCGTGTAGTGACCACCGATGAGATATGGGTTCATCACCATACTCCTGAAAGCAAACGTGCGAGCATAAAGTGGCGACACACTTACTCACCACGACCCAAGAAATTCAAGATGACACCGTTGGCAACGAAAGTGACGGCGACTGTATTCTGGGACATTAAGGGTATCATTCATGTCGATTTTTTGAACCAGTGCTCCCTTTTTAACAAGTGTCGAACCGTTACAGTAAAGCGACGTCGATAGATCGCTTTGAATAAGAGAAATGTATGACGTGTAAGGCAGCTTTGTCACCTGTTTGCCAAAAGGCGCGAAAAATCGCATGACAAAGGGTTGCATCGCTGATATGTTATGCGAAAAAGGTAATTGATTAGACTAATAACCTAATCAGGATGGCCTTTTGGTTGCTGTGAATTCCACTTCTTTTTTAAATTTAAATAATTTCCGTCTTCTGATTTGACGGGTAAGTTGTACATTTCCCAAAAATAAAATTATTTGTATCTTGGAATATTTTCGCAGAGTAATACCACGCCCAAGTTATTTGCCAGGATGTCGAACACTCTTGTCGTCAAACCATGGCCGCACATGTTACGATGTATCGACAGAACAGTTGGGGATGCAGCGCTGTGCAGAATGTCAAGATATATCGTAGAACCTAAGAGACCAAGTCTGAACAACGAAAAACACCCTCACATCATTATGCCTCCGCCACTGAACTGGAGAGTCAGAGACCATCAATAAAGAGACTTGAACTTTATCTAAATTGCATGTAGTGCAGGCTGTTGGGTGTTTCATTGGGAGAGTTCAGATGATACTGTAAGGGTGAGGTCATAGTTTTGATTCTAAATTTTGCTAGATGCTCAAATCAAAACAACGTTAAGGGTGCAAGTTCCGTTAAAAGAGTTTCTGGTTGGCTGTGCCGTTAGTGTATCAGTTGAAATACGGTAAGGATGTGATAGACCGTGAAAAGTTAACAACTTGCACAGTTAATTGTTACCGTGAACAGGTAACAACCAGCCGAAAGAGTTGTTATTTGGCAGGAGTCCATGAACTTGTGCTATTCGCGCCGTAATCTGATCCTGCCATCTCCATGATGGAGCAATAAATAAGATTTATCAGACCAGGCAAGTTCTTTCCACTCTTCAAGTGACCAATTACGTCGTTCCTGGTCCCACAACAGTCGCCTTTTCCTACTATTCTGTGATACCAAAGGTACCGTTGATGGTCTCCTGCTGCTAAAGCCCATCCTTTGCAAAGTCCGTCTTTTTGATTCACCTGCAATGAATTACGTTGTAATTTGTCGTGTTGATGCACTTCTGTTCCTGCTGACTCTACGTGCTACTCGCCTTTTACCTCTGTCGTTCACCAGGCTTTTTCGACCAGAATAGTCTTATCGCTTGAAGTTTTTTTTTCCTCAACTGCCACTCAATAAACACCCGAGATGCTATTGGGCGAGAATTTTTGAAGGGGGCAAGAATCCACAGGCAATGATCCTCATAGGGCAAGGCCAGCAACTTCTGTCAATGATGCTATCATCCCACGAACAAATGAGCTGATAAGAGATAACAGGACAATGCCAATGCCAGACTACACACAGTCAAACTGACTATGGACACACGGACGGAACTCAAATGGGACATCTTATCACATACTCCGTACGGCCCGAATCTATCCCCTTGCGACTATCACCTTTTTGGACCATTGAAAGAGTTCTAGGGAGGGTAGAGGTTCGGTTCTAATGAGGAAGTAAAAAAGGCTGTCCTGACGTGGTTTTGACATCAGCCTGAAGATTTCTACAGAACCGGTATCCAGATGCTCCCAGAACGCTGGAGAAATTTGAACTTCTGTTTTCGGAAATCTACATCACACTGATCGACTCTTGTGACACGTTAGATGTTACGTGACATTTGGGTTTTTGTATAGAGTTCTGATCTAGCATTTTGGAGCTTTGTAAGTATGAAATAATCAGGAGACCTTAAAAATCGAATGCTCCTCGTAATAGGAGTATATAATAAAAGCTAAACGTCATGAGATTGTAATCTCTTTAATTGTCATCAATATAAAAACCATCTCGAATTTAACTTAGGCACACAATTAGTAAATGACAGCAGAAGCTTTGACATTACCTTTTTTGAGTAGCCTTTGGGGTTATTATAATTTAATAGGTCATTTTTTTTGTTAATTTAATAAATCCTGATTTACAGTTAGCAGCTGGAAAATAATATTTGGTAATACTAGCGGGGAAAGGGAAACGTTGAAATTATCATCTAGTAAATCATGAGCGACAAAAAAAAGATGGGGCATAGTTACAATTATGAAAACCTATAAATAACTTACGACTCATTTAGTATTTAGTAAGCTTAATTTTTCTGTATTGTATTAAGAGCTTCTGTTGATGATTCATAAATTATTGTGTTTTTTAATATCATCTCGTAAGAAAAAATATTTTCTTGAAAATGTCCCAACCTATGCAACTCGCCCCTATTATCGGCAACGAAATTTGAAAAACATGAAATATAAAATTAAAATGAGCGAATTAAATAATTATAAAGTTTAATTTAATCAATTCAATCAAGAGATGAATATTCTACAATTACAACAGGGCTCAAAGTAGTTTTCATAAGCTTTTAAGCAAAGTTGGCACAAATGTTCAGCTGTGCATGCCATTTAATGCCCTCATGGCCCTGCATCCTCTAGGGCAGGGCCGTCCAAATCGTGCACGTCACCCGCGTGCAACATAAAATGCTGGCGGGCAAAGCCAAGGAGATAGTCCAAAACTCAGGAGGGGAGCGGGTATAGTTTTTCCTATGCAGTGTTGCTAGACTTTAGGGGGCGATTGCATTAAATGAGGCATTATTTCTTTTGTACTGATACTTGCTTGTTTTTCGTCTCGCATAACATGGCGCACATTCCGAAAAAGCATAAAATCACAGAACCAGTATTTAAACCGGAGTGGGAGAATTTTTTTTTTTCATTGTTCACAGATAGGATTCGAAATGCTTAATATGCAATCGTGTCCTATCGGGGGAAAAAAATACAATTCTACCTGATATTGAGAAAATTGTCACACTAAAACGAATGAAATAAAATGATAAACTGCCTCGTTTTTTTGGTTTTTTTTACAATGTAGAATTGATAATTAGCAACTCGACTTTAAGCAACCGATCAACGTAATGTGCAATAGGTGGGTAAGGCAGATTACCCACGGACAGAAATCTTGGACAGCCCTGCTCTAGGGCTCGGATTTGTTAAATCAGGGAAAAAATCCAAAAATAATATTTAACGCGTGTGCACAATTTAAGAGGAGGTAAACGGAGGTATATTAGTTATAAATTTTGGTTATCCAAGATTATCCATTATTCCTATTGTCGTCAATATAATTTAGGATTATCAAATTTTGTATGAAGAGGTGTATTAACAGATTTAACTAATTACATTAATGGTGAATTAAGTTTGTATGCAGGATGATTCATAAATCTTTACGGGTTTTCAGAAGTCGATAGTACAATAAACGCTTATATAAGCAGATCGAGAATAACCCCACGTTTTGTATTTTATGTAAGATGTCAATACTATATTCAAGTTCCTGCCACATACGTCCCAACATCTGACGGTCGATGCCAGTGACTGCATGAGACAACGTCCCTCACATGGCAAAGCAGGAACGAACGTATGATCCTTTACGTAACTCCATAAGAAAAAACACATGGGTTTAGGTCACTCAATAGACTTCCGAAATCGAAACCCTGTATGTAACTGAATCCCATTTAATTTGCCCAAAGTTAACCATATACGAGGGGCGTTCTTATTTGATCTGGACTTTATTTTTTATAAAATCGGGAAACTACACACACACACACACACACACACACACACACACACACACACACATCCAGTTATTTCTTAAAGAACTCTCCTTGCTTCTCTACACATTTTTTGCAGCATCCTGGGAGCATCTGGATACCGGTTCTGTAGAAATCTTCAGTGATCCAAAAAGCAGATAGACGCAAGGGCTGTATGAAGGATTTGGTATGATGTCCCATTTTAAGTGCCGTCAGTGTGTCCATAGTCAGTTTGGCATTGTCTTGCAGAAAACAAACACCACTGGTAAGGAGTACTGGTCGCTTTTTCGTTAGTGCCACTTTCAGGGACGTCCTCAAAATGTCATAGTAGTAGGGAGCATTTATAATTCGACGTTCTTCCAGAAAGACAACGTGAATGATATCCTTAATGTCCCAGAATAAAGTCGCCATCACTTTCGTTGCCGACGGTATCATCTTGAATTTCTTGGGTCGTGGTGAGTGTGTGTGTGTCGCCACTCCATGCTCGCACACTTGCTTTCAGGAGTATGGTGATGAATCCATATCTCGTCGGTGGTCACAGCACGCCTGAGGAAGCTGTCACATTCCCTGTCATATCGCTGCAGCAGCATGGAACAGATTTTTCACCCGGGTGGATTTGTAATCCTCGGAGAGTTGCTTAGAGGCCCATTTGGCACAGATCTTGTTGAATTTCAGCTTATCGTGGATCATGGTCTGCACACTGCAGTGCTGATATTCAGTATTGAATCCAATTCTTGGAAATGAATCCGCCTGTCATCCCTTATCCGCTCATTTGTTCGTGCGATGATGCCATCATTGACAGCAGTTACTGGCCTTACTTTATGAGGTTCATTGCCGGTAGATTCTTGCCCACGTTCAAACTTTTGGCACCTAGCAGTTTGGATCGAGACAAACATGAGTCGGTGAACTGTCTTTGAAGTCTCTGATGACTTTGAGATATTTTTACACCTTCGTTGTGGAGAAACTTGATGATTATTGTCCGCCATTTTGTTTAAACAAATAATGGTTTATCATGGCAACCGGATGAGCGGTGCTGCATTTGCATGACAGGCAGTAGTTGCCATCCCAACAATGAAGGTTTAGGTTTTTACGACAATGAAATTTACAAAAAATTAAATCCTGGTCAAATTTGAACGCCCCTCGTATATACGAGTACAGCCTCGGTAATCTCGATTTTAATACTAAATTAGTTTAATTGGACGGATAAGTTCGTTAAATTTGAATTAGTTCTATTTATTTCTACACTTAGCCTATTTCTTCGTATATTCTTCATAATATCTCCTTGGCCTACTGTGACTCTTCGAATCAGCTTTGGGCAGCTGATATGTGAAGATCTACATTTTGCGCATTAAATCATTTTTCTCTATTCTTCGTATAAACCTTAATTTTGTCTAATACTCCAGTCAAAAACGTATTCTTTGCAAAAACACGTAATCACTCCTTTTTAAATCACAAATAAAAGAAAACATCGGTATTTATCAATTTAGACTCAATTCAAATGCAAAGTAAACACGCATTTGTAGCCATGACAACTGTCTCATTGTTAGGCGTCTCGTGTTTCAGAATGTAATCTGGCATCGATGTCGTTTTCCACAACACAAAAACATTTTTTTATAACTAAATTACTGGTTCTATAAAAGTAATCGGATGGGAAAGGAGAGATGATTTTTCCAAATGTGATGTCAATCTTTTTTTTTAATAATGGCTACTCATCGTCAACTCTAGCCGTGTTTGTCAGACCCGTTGGTTTGCCGTTAGTAAGCTTAGGGAAAAAACTTGAAAAGCAACAACCTGAAGCCACATTTTTATATATTTATCATAATGTGATATTTTGTGTCGACAATAGGCACAATATTATAAGAACGAAAGGAAAAAAATTTTAAAAATATAACAAAAGTTCTGGTTAAGCTGTAAGTTAGATTGTTTAATTACCGAGGCGTTTCGATATTACATCAAATTCACGGGTATACGGCTACAAAGTTTTCTGACAGTCGACAATCGAACAGTGAAGTATACATTTGTTCAGGTGGGACGTAAGCAGTGCTTACACGATTCTAACCATTCCGGAATAAATTCCACATGAAATACACCGAAATAGACAAGACGCCTGACTAACCCAAAGTGGTCTTCCACATTATGAAAAAACAAAAAATAAGATTGACGATTGTCAGAAGAGTAAGAGAGGGAGAGGGGGAGGGTGGTATTACATCTTCCAATAATCCGGGAAGAAAACGTTGCCAATGTCTTCGAAGTTGACATCAAGAATATGCCTCGGTTTTCTATACTTTGTATGCCACTTCATTTCCATCCGGTTATTCAGCGTTCCAGGCACCAGGTCATTGTCATGGCTCTTCATCGTCTGCACTATGTTCATCAGGAGATCTTGGACACACTTTCCAATATGAGTAATATTCAGATCCGAGTGGATGTAAACATTTTTACGGTCCTTCTTCCAAGTTGCGCAATGGTCCTCAGGGTAACGTTCTGGAACGACTGGAGTTCACTCCATCTGCTTCTACATATAGTCGCCCACGCAAGCATACCATAGAGGAGGATGGTCCGAATCACTGTCTTGTACAGTAGTAATTTATTGTCGATGCTAAGGACGCTGTTTCTACCCAGGAGAGCTATAAGACTGTACTTAGCCTTCTTCGCTTTGTTTAGAGCGTAACTTACGTGACGATTCCAGGAGAGTCTTGAGTCGATGATAACGCCAAGGTACTTGTAGTCGTCAACCCATTTGAGTTTCTTATTGAATAGCACAAGAGAATCCGGGGGACGCTTAAGCTTTTTGTTGAAGTACACAGCTTTGCATTTTCCGACGTTAAGGTTCAATTTCCAGCAATTAAACCAGTTTTCAAATTTTTTCAAGTCTATTCACAACGTCCTAGATTATGTGACATCCTATGTCAGTGTAGATTTGTCTTTGTGCTCCATAGGCCTAGCACGCGCCTATCCCAAGAGGATTTCAAGTGTTTAGTTGTGGGTGCTTATTCGTTGTCTGTAGTGTTGCCTGTTTGGGTAATCTAATGTTTGCTTTTATTGTTGATTAAACGAGGTTTTGTTTTTATAAATAAGGTTATTATTTTATTATTTTTAATTGTATGATTAAGCACGTATTTTGGTTGTTATCCTGCAACAAGGGGCCGATTGTTAGGTGCCAGCTTTGTTATGTTTGTTTTTTTTTTTAATAAAAACCAATTGGCATCACAGCGGCGACGTCGTTGCGTCCTTTTATTATTGTGAGCGATGTTCGATGTTGTTTTTGTATTTATTCAGTGTGTATCTCAACGGTCTGTACAAGCTTGGAGAGGAGGTAGTATAGGTGACTCTAAGCAAAAAAGTGCATATGAACGTGGATCCGAATTTGAACGATAACTGAGATATGAACAGAAATAAAAATGCCGCCAGCAAGATCAACAAGTTAGTAAGTCAGGTTCTGTAAAGTCTAGATTAATGAAATTTTGGGGGTAATAACAGGGTACATAAAACTGTGTATACCGTTAAAAATTGATCAAATTCCAACCAGTAGTTTCAGAGTTAAGCATTCAACATCGTAACCCGTGCTCACATGCGAGTACTATCCAGCACGTGTTACGTTTTTAACTGCGTAACTCGGAAACTATTCGTTGGAATTCGATAAAATTTTAACGGTACACACAGTTTTATGTACCCTGTTGTTTTTTCAAAATTCATCATTCTAGATGTTACAGAACTTGAGTTATTAACTTGTTGATCTTGGTGGCGGCATTTTTATTTTTGTTCATATCTCAGTTATCGTTCAAATTCGGACCCACGTTCATATGAACTTTTTTTTGCTTAGAATCACCCATATTACCTCCCCTCCAAGATTGTACAGATCGTTCAGGTACACCCTGTATATGAGATATCTCTTTCCACTGTTCATGAAGATAGTCGTGTCCGATGTGCTTGCTGAGCCAACACCTCCTAGACAGAAGGCCTGATAATGGAAACGTCATACATTGTTACATCATCATGAGTCGACCAAATTTAGGCCTTCTTATTGGTAGAAATAAGATTAATAATGGTTGACTAATGATGATGTAACAATGTATGACGTTTCCATTATCAGGCCTTATGTCTAGGTGGTGTTGGCTGAGCCCGATGGCTATGGAACAGCAGCTTGTTGTTGAATAAGAGCGAACACAAATGTTCCATATCACCAATGCTTTTTGTTCTCGATTGAGAATTATGATGTCGGCGGATAAATAAAAACACGTTCATGGCCCTGCGTACTCGCAGTTTGTTCTTTTGTACGATTTTATATCACGTCTGTAGCGACGTGCCGTTGCTCATCATCGATTTGGATCGTTAAGATTTCCGTCCAAGATAACCTGGAAGGGCGGCGCCTAGAAGTGAGGTTTTGTCGCACAAAAAGTTTGTAAAAATATTTCTCCGGTGAGTGCCTCTTTATGTTGTGTAATTCCCTAAACTGTGAACGATATCAACGTTCAAGCGGTCTGACTGTCGTAATGATTTGCCTTTGAACTGAATTACGCAGAGTCGAGAAGCGAAATGTTTAGCGCAAATGTGTCTCAGTGAAGCGCCTCAAAGGGGTGGCTGGTTAGAGCCTGCTTTCTGGTTGAAATGTAACTAG
The DNA here is from genome assembly GCA_023313115.1 of Rhysida immarginata. Classification (NCBI taxonomy): domain Eukaryota; kingdom Metazoa; phylum Arthropoda; class Chilopoda; order Scolopendromorpha; family Scolopendridae; genus Rhysida; species Rhysida immarginata. The sequence goes on from JAHWFO010084984.1 coordinate 305,539, forward strand.
CATTGAATGGGGAGAAACGTTCAATGTAGGAGTGCACCAAGTAGTACCTGAATATGGGTATTAAGTAGTGAATAGTCCCTACATGCGGACACAGTGAAATGTGTAAAGCGTCCAATCCCCCTAGTTAGATGCAGGCAGCGAGTACAAGTGGCCCCTCACCTGCGTAGTGGATTTCAGCGGTTGCTAAGTGGTGTGTTGGTGCGTTAAGTGCACTCAACTTAGGTGTGAGTTTCGCATGTAGTTCGGCCCACAGCTGGGACATTCATGGCCGGTGTCCGCTTGTTGGAACCATGAGGGTTTCAGTGACGCTCCTGCCTTTTGTCCGAACGTTGGAGAAACCGAAACGCTCAAATCACCCTGCACTGGAACAGGTGGTCAGTACCCTGCACCTAGTCTCCTGTTGAAACAGGCACTAGCCTGAAGGGCGAGTAAAAAGAGCGTTGCACAACTATAAGGTGTTCCAGTGCCCATGGTCTAAGGGTAAAAGAATATTGACCTGGTCTCTAGGACGATCATAGGCAAAATTGCCTTAGGAGTTAGTAGTTGCGGGGTGATCATACCTATAAATGTGGGATTACGTAAATATGATAACTGTAGCACCCTGTATGTACACTGTACTGAGTTAACACTGGTAGCGTTTGGAATTATTATAATTATTTTAGGTCCCTGCGCGCAACCGATTTTGAGTCATTGTAATATTTCTTTTATTTACTTATCAGCCATTAAATTTTGTTCTATTACTTTTACACTGGATCAGCGTCTGTTTTGCCTTTTCCCGAGTTCCGCAACCCTGCCAAACCAGCCCCGCGTGGAAGTAGATGAGACCAAAGAAAATAAATATTTTGTGACTTTTAACTATACTGGTCCATCGATAAATAGGATTACGAATTTTTCCGAAGTTACGGACTCGGCATCGCTTTCCGGACAAAAAAACAACAGCAAGCACTTACTAAACGCAAGAAGAAAAGATGTTACTGATGGCGTTTTCAAGGCTTGCCGAGTTTATAGACTGCTTGACAATTGCTAAGGAACAGCAACATTTTTGTCAATAAATATTTCCCAAGAAATAAACGTTACCAAAACTTCAGTAGACTTTATGAACACAAAATGGCATGGAATTTGAACTAAGGAAACGAACATAATGGTAAAAGCAAAAGAGGTGCCATGAAGCATCATTGAGTGACTAAAGAAAAATGTTGGTTGTTATCACCGGTTTGAAGCCCTTAGTAGTGAGTATTGCCTCCTCGAACCGTAATGCATGTTTTGTATCTGTCTGGCATGCTTACCACCAGACTGTTAAGAAGAGCAGTCAGGATCTTATCCCATTCTTCCTGTAACGCAGTTGTCAGTTCCTGCAGTGTTCTGGGAAGGGGATCCCTTTGTGCCACACGTCTTTGAGCGTCCCAGGCATGTTCTATGATTGAGGACCGGGGAGTATGCGGGCCACTGCAAACGCTTCATATCCTCACTCTCAAGAACATCCGATACCATATGTGGACGAGCATTGTTGTCCATGAACACAAAGTCTGGACCAACTGCTCCACGGAAAAGACGAACGTCATCCAGAAGAATCTCCCTGCAATACCGTGCTGCTGTAACAGACCCTCCTGCAAATATGTGAAGGGGTCTTCTGGCATCATGCATGATGCCCCGCCACACCATGACTCCTTGACCAAAACGTTGCACTTCCCGAACGTGTTGTTGGTGATAATGAGTTCCCTATTCACGCCGATCAGTTGATGCCCAGAATCACTCTGCATAGTGAACCGAGACTCGTCGGAGAACATCACCATGGACCACTCCTGATCTCCCCGAGCACGATGCTCGTTACACCACTCTAATCTCTTCCGTTGATAGAACGGAGATAGTGGAATGCATTTGACAGGCTTCCGTGCATCATACGGCCCAACATCATTCAACCGACGGGAAATGGTTCTGGCAGAAACATGAGTGCCTGTAGCAGTGGTAAGATCTGCAGCTATCTGTGCGAGTGTCTGACTTTTTTCTCTTTTTGCTGAAAGGGCTATGCTACGGTCCTCCCGGGCAGTTGTGCTTCTTCGACGACCACTCCCATGCACACGTAAAGCGGATCCTCTGGTGGCAGCAGCAGTTTTCAAACGAGAAACAACACTTTTCGTAACGCCCATTGCTTGCGCAACTTCAGTCCTACTTTGCCCTGCCTCAAGCCGTCCAACAGCTTGTCCACGATCCTAATGGCGTCTCTGCGGCATTCTGCAGACTATATGTGATAGAGGGACTGAAAAGTTACAGTTATGTTCGCAAAACACCTGCATGTGTATTCGCCCTAACACTCCAGGGTACTGATTTTTACTGATCCACAGCTCATTGGACACGTGACTTTTATTCAAATCATGAAAATCGAACAACAGAGTAGCAACCAATGCTTTGACGCGTCCTGCATTATTTTCCAGTGCCCCTAAATAGCGGTATGCGCATGTTCCTTAGTAGTTGTCAAGCCGTATATGTTGACATGCCCTGATTGTGATTCGTATTACTTAGGATCCACAAGACGCTCTTTTGTTGAGCTTTATAAAGAACATAGACGATCGTGGATCAATAACGATAGTAAGTCGGCTTTTGCAGAACATTTGATAAAAAAAAATGGGCACGGATATTACCGAATCATGAAACTACGACGATTTTGAAGACAACAAAGAACCCGGAAAAATACTTATTTATGAAGATTTGAGATAAAGAAATGCCATCAAGAAAACCGGAAATGTTCATTTAATAACTAATAATTTTGAGGAGGGTGTAATCTTGGACATTGTGAACGGGTTCCAGAACAGACACAGGATAGGATGTGACATCATCAGTAGTTCTCTATTTGGTCCTGCTTATGTCCAACAGTCAATAATTTGATTGTTGGACATTTTATTCTATGTACTTCCATCGCTTGTGTAAGTCCAAGAAAAAGTGAGGCCTCATGCAAATTGCTATTGTGAGGCTCATTTTCATAAATCGTGATAAATCAAGGCGCGGGACTTCAGAAACGCGGGGCCTTGTGAAATACACCGTTCGCATCGTCCTCAGATTTCAGATATAAACAAAAAACACGATCGGGAAGGGGTGGTTGCTCGTACATTGCGTAGACGTCAATAGCAACAAGTCACACCAGCGGTTGCGCAACTTTCCAGTCGTCGAATGCGTTGCTCTTGATTTTCGTGCCGCCGGCAACTGACTGATTCCCGAAATTACTTGCGTAAACGTTAACTATGGACCATAGAACGAAATTCGAAATACCACTTTCTTACTATTACTTGCGTGGACTAAGAGCTATTTCGATTTCCGTTCTGTTTCTTTCTTTATCCACAGTTTTTTCTTACTATTTATGAACGATAACTATTCTAGTTATGTCTCCAGGTTGCTGGCAGTGCGTAAGTGGCCTAAAAGAGAAAATGTATACAAAATTCAAGAAAAGAAAAACCTGTATAAAAGTTGAATTACTAAATTTACACTGATATAAATCGCCTTTCATTTTTACCTTATAACAGGTTCTAAAAGTGTGTTGTCATAAGCTTCCAGTCACTTCTAATGACGGCGAATTGCGCTAACTACATAAATGCTCACCATCCCCTCACTACAAAATTGGTTGGTTTATTAGAACTTTTGGCGTCGACTATTAAGGTCATTTTGCGCCTTTTACACCAGTTATATCTGTACGCAGCCATGCCCATGGCGGAATTCGAACCCACGACCAGGCGGACTCGAGAACTAGAAAGCCTACGCCCTAGCCCTCTCAGCTACTTGACCGGCCTCACTACCAAATTGGACCCGATTAAAACATTAAAATCCATGTAATAAAATACAAGTCTTTTATATAGGGGATAGAGGAAATCCCCGCAATAGTAGAAAAACTGTAGAACAAAAGGTGCTGGAGTCATAAAAGGTCTATCTATGCAACTTTTATTGAAATATGCAACATAATACAATATATAATTAGAACTATTTTTCTATATAGTCAGTTAGTTTCTTAAAACATTTGTCTTAACCTGAAGATAAAAAATTTTTTCTTGGTCGAGAAGCAATCTTATCCACTGCTGCTTTTACCCGATTATCCTTGGAAAACCGTTGCTTGACCAGATTTTCTTTATCACATGGCGCAAGATCGGGACTATAATTTCAAATGTTGCCTTACCCCTCACCAAATTTCAAATTCTCTTAATTACCAGGAGAGAAAAAAAATCACACAATCACTATTACTACAAACATTAACAAGATTTTTTTCGACTAAATGCAGATCAAATTTTAATTTTAAAAAACTGAAACAAAATGACGACATTGATACTTGGAAATACTTTGCAGTCGATCTTAGCAGCGAGTTATCAAAGATCGTAAAGACTTCATAAAGACAATAAAACGTAAGTACTATACTATATTTCATTTATTAATTTCCACTAATTTTGTATTCGTTTACTTAGACTATGCTCATAGGGATATCGACCCTGGTAGAGTTGAAATTTCGTTTTCAACCCCATCAGACTCCAAAAATTCTAGACTAGCAACTCGTTATCTACGAGATTGCAGTTTCCTTAACTGTGGTTGTGATTTTAAAAGAATAGACGCTTCAATTTTTCTCTTTCAGTTCGCTTCATATCGGAGACATTCAGTATTCTACCTGGTCTGCGTTTAATTTAATGTATATTTAAAAAAAAAAAAAGCAGAGGAAAATTAACTGTAGTTCATTCGAACACTCAGCAGTAAATAGATTTATAATATGGATTTTTTTCAATATAGTAAATTTTTTTTTTAAATTCATGTGGTCATATAATTATTATAAATCACGGGATTCTCTGTGTAAAACAGACCTTGTCCGGATGTAATAACTTTAGCGAACCTAGTGATTTTTTTTTTAGTTTTATTGAATCTCCAACTGTAGCAAGTATTATATAGACATGTTTTTGTACGTTTGTTGTTGTAAGTTATAGACAATGTAAGGTTAGACGGTTTGGTTTGGTTTGTTTGGTATTAACGTCCTTTTCAACTGCCATGGTCATTTCAGAACGGCGTTATAGGGGCCGCAAATTTTGCCTCGCAAGGGTTCTTTAACGTGCAGCCGGCAAACGAATAAACGGGACCAACGGCTTTACTTCCCTTCCGAAGGAAGTGCGTGATCTCAGGATTTTCCCCCTGAAAAAATCCTCATCGTCCTCGGCCGGGGTCGAACCCGCGTCCTCGGGCGTCAGAGATGGTTAGACGGGCATTTCCCTATAGATAGACCTGACTTTTATGACAGTTTGTTTTGTTGGACAGTTAATGCACAGAAATCATTAGAGTAATCCACTTGGAGAAATTTATATAAATTCGGAAAATTTATTAAAAATCAAGGAAAAATAAAATTGGTTTAAACTTACGACAGAATAAAAAACCATCTTAAAAATTAACAATGCTCCTGAATTGGAATGTTCAGTCCAAAATTATGCATTATTACCACTAGGTTCGCTAAAGTTATTACAGCTGGACAAGGTCTGTTTTACACAGAGCATCCCGTAATTTATAATAATTATATGACCACATGAATTAAAAAAAATTTACTATATTAAAAAAAAAATCCATATTATAAAACTATTTACTGCTGAGTGTTCCTATGAACTACAGTTAATTTTCCTCTGCTTTTTGTTAAATGTACATTAAATTAAACGCAGACCAGGTAGGAAGCTAATTAAATTAAATGCTGAATGTCTCCGATGAATGCTAACTGAATGAGAAAAATTGGAGCGTCTATTCTTTTAAAATTACAACCAACAGCAAAGATTACTGGGCGTTAAGGAAACTGCATTCTCGTAGATATCGAGTTGCTAGTCTAGAGTTTTTGGAGTTTGATGGGGTTGAAAACGAAATTTCAACTCTATCAGGGTCTATGTCCCTATGAGCATAGTCTAAGTAAACGAATACAAAATTAGTAGAAATTAATAAATGAAATATAGTATAGTATTTATGTTTTATTGCCTTTATGAAGTTGATAACTCGCTGCTAAGATCGACTGCAAAGTATTTCCAAGTATCAGTGTCGTCATTTTGTTTCAGTTTTTTTAAATTAAAATTTGATCTGCATTTAGTCGAAAAAAATCTTGTTAATGTTTGTAGTAATAGTGATTGTGTGATTTTTTTTCTCTCCTGGTAATTAAGAGAATTTGGAATTTGGTGGGGGGGTAAGGCAACATTTGAAATTATAATCCCGATCTTGCGCCATGTGATTTTCCTCTTTAGGCAAGATAAAGAAAGTCTGGTCAAGCAACGGTTTTACAAGGATAATCGGGTAAAAGCAGCAGTGATCTAGATTGCTTCTCGACCAAGAACAAGTTTTCTATCTTCAGGTTAAGACAAATGTTTTAAGAAACTAACTGACTATGTAGAAAAATAGTTCTAATTATATATTGTATTATGTTGCATGTTTCAATAAAAGTTTCTTGCCCTACAATAATCAGGTATAACATTTTTTTTAAATCATCCTCTTAGAATAAGGGGAAATTAGGATCGAGATTGTCTATCAGCATAGGGAATTGGCTGCACGTCTGACTTCAAGCAACATCCAGTGTGAAGATCGACCTCTTTTTTTCGTTTTTTGTTTTCCCTTCTTCTTTAGCCTCGCATCCTTTTGTCCTACCTTGATTCCTTCTCGCTTCCTTCTGTTAACTTTTTCCTGATTGAACCGAAGAAGCTCCAAAAAAAATGCTCTTAATTTTTTCGTCTCATTTTTCTTTCGATGCGCTCTCATTGCGTTGCAGGAAAGAGCATTCCTACCCTTAATAAATGCATGGCTGGAGCGCTGTCCACTAATTTCGAGTGCAGTGAAGCTTATACTTATTAGCACTCAAAATAATTAATAAAGATACATGCTCTGTAATAAAGCAGAGTATACAGGGTGAGGCAAAAGTCTAGTAATAGAAAGTCTACTCGAAAACTATTTGGCGTAGTTAATGAAATTAAAAATATTATTTCTAAGCAGGGGATACTTGGTAGTGACATTTGCATGAAAGTATTCATGAATTTTTGAAAGTTATCTCCTAAACTAAGACAGATAGAGGCATGATGTCAATTGCAAAGTTGTAGAGCATCATTCAGTTTCTTTAAATCTAATGTTAAAATCGTTGCTTCATTAAGGGAAAATTAAAGAAAAAATTACCTGAATTAGGTAAGGTATTTCATGTCATTTGCAGAGAAGCCCATTGTTTCTGCTTTCAGATTGGTATCAATTAGGTGTGATTTTTTCCAGCATACCGTAGTATTGATTCAACCATAGCCTGGCTATCATTCATGCCTCCTTCTCTGTCAATTTAGTGGTTTGGTCCAGGCTTCTCTGCAAACTATTTGAAAACGTCACTACCAAGTAGCCCCTATTCTGCTTAGTAATAATATTTTTAATTTCATTAACCTACACCAAATAGTTTTCGATTTATACGTTCTATTACCAGACATTTGCCTCACCTTGTATAGTTTATATGTAAAAGATAAAAGAGCCACGATTAAAGCATGATATTGTGACACGCCCCCCACTTCATTAGCATACACGATCCTATACCCGTCTCGAATATAGTCTCGGTGGGGCTCGCGTCAACTGAGTTCGGAACTGATTAGAGGAGTGGAAATAATGACTCGGGTTACACAGATGCTTAAATCAATTAACTATTTATTCTGTACTAATATCAGCTCGACATCTACCCTTATGAGGATGAGTATACATTGCATATTAGAAAATACAATTTGCACCATCATAAATAACTCTCTGGCAAGCCGCATAACCCACAGCAATCGCGATCCACTAAAGGGGCCCCTTAGCCATTGCGCGATTACTGCCTAAACGCCATCCGGCGTGCAGGACACATGCTGTCCTTTACAACAAGTTACAACAAAAAAAAAACAACAGTCAATATATATCATACAAGTCTACGTCCAGTTGACACATCGGTCTAATGAAAAAAAATCATTAATGATGTGTGATTGAGCATTTACATTCCGGGTCTGTCACGGGACATCATTTCCGTAGTGACTATGGCGTAACGCCGGAAAGCGTCACGTGATTCTTTTAATACTCGTCTCCTCGATGGGTGACCCGGGGAGAATCACCGAAACCCCGCCAATGATTCCCGTGCAGTTAGCGGCCGTTATGTAGAATACTAGTTGGGCGCTTGTTTCAGGAAATACCCTTGCTTCATATTACAGAAACAGTAATCAAGGGATCCAAAACGGCGACCTACACATCACAAGTTAAAATTTCACGACTCAGCCCGATGGTTATCCGCTTGGCAACGTATCTTGTATTAATATTTCAACCATCACCCAGGTAAGGTTAACTTGCTAATCCCTAGTTATATTAACATGTCTTATCATTTACTACATATGTCCTATTTTTCTTTGTCCTATTTACAACAGATACAACACATTGCTGTTATCTACGGCGCAACACTACATATGCAGTTTGTCAGCCTCGACGCATAATTAAAGGAGCGTGTATTCTTGGCCTCTATGTTCTCAATGTCGGAGTAAGGAAAGTAAAATAAAAGTTTCACTCACCACGGAGTCATCACTTATGGAATTGCATCCACTCAGAAACTTGGTTTAAAATCCATACTTGTACCATACTTTGTTGATGTCCATTGACCTGCTCACGAGTCGTTACCGATCGAACGCCTTCATACGATCATGCCATTCTGCATCTGTAATTCTCAAAATATTTTTCTTAAAAAATTAGATTAGCCACAAGCAAAGATACAGTACTTTTCAGCGTTGCTAAATATTATGTGTGGACTTATCTTCGGTGAACACGCTCCAAGGACAGTGTCTCGTTTTTTCACATTGCTCATCGAAGTTTCTTCCGTTCGTTCCCGACGAATTTTTTTTATCAAAAAAAAAAAATATCTTGAAATTCTTCTATCTTTAACAAGCAACACGTTGTTAACAATGAAGGGATGACTAGAACTCATCTTCCTAGAATTTCTAGCTCCCAACAATGCTATAACACAACAAAAGGGCCTCCTGTTGCGTTTCACTGTTGACGCAGCCAGATCGAAATTAATATTTACAAAAAAAAACAAACATTTTCCACATACACTGACAAATAATAATATTCCAATAAAAACAAATATATATGTACTACCAAAAATATCTAACATAATCACGATATCGAGCTGATATTTAATTAATTATACTAATCACACGAATTATTACAGACTAAATATTACCGATTAAAAAAAAGAAAATATTTCAATAATTTATTCCCCATAATTAAATTGCACACACAACACGTGACTTGTCACAATATTAGTCCAAAAATTAAAGAAATTGACTTTATAGTGAATAATTACTCAACTCTTCGGAAAATGACGACTGTTTGTTATCCATGTAAAATGACCACAGCTTAAGACTGATCCTCTTATGTGCTAAAACGGGATTCTATTCACTGATGATATTGTGAGGAAAAAATATCTCAGAAGAGGAGCCTCGAAATTTGAAAAAAAAAACAACTTTGAACAAAAGATGCTGGAAGGTTGAATGTGTGTATAGCATTAACAAGTACGCTTAATATACCTTTAGAGATAACGGTAGAGGGAGTAATTAAGTTTAGTTGGATAAAAGACTGACTTCGAGATAAATGAAAATTACTTCTATTCAAGTCCTTACAAGCGAAGATCATTCTGATAAGTGATACTAAAACAAGAAATTAATCTCCCCGAGGAGGCTATAGGAAAGTAATGGAAGTCCTGAGTTTATCTATTTTAACCCGTTTATCCGCACTTTTTAACTCTCGTTTTTATATCAAAAATCGTATGTTGTTCTAGAATCTAGTATTTAGAAAATGTAAACGAGCTCTATCGTCTTTTGTTTCTCATCATTTCCTATCGAATGACATATCACATGCCATAGGTTGCCATTTGAAAACATTACCGTAATATTTCTAAAGACTACGTGACTGATACCCCTGCAAACCCGACCCCAACGGACAACTTGGCCCAAAAGTAATAGTAATGTACATCTTGCTTAAAGGAATCTGCATACCGAACTTCACTCCTTTACCATATAGACCAGATGATCCCTCTAACTTCCACTCCCGTAACTCCGACTCCAGCGGACCAATCAAACTAAACTAAATAGTGAAGGAGGACAAGCTACATTCCGAATATCAACCTTCTAGGAACATGTATTGATTAAAACAAGAAAAAGGATTATCAAATTCTTGGCTGAAACCAATGGCAAAATGCAAGTAAAATTCTCTGTCTATAGTGACCCAGTGCTAATTAGGATTACAAAGCGAGGTCAGCAAAGAAGGAAATCTTAAGAGATTGTGAAAATCGTCGTAACGAAATTTTTCTATAAAACCAATGCTTCAATTCACTCGGCCAGTGTACTTACTATTGAGAGCTGTCATTGTGGGTGTGAGTAGGAATTCCGCCAAAAGGCGCCTGATCAGGAGAGACGCCGTTTCAACACGATAAATATAGTCCAACAGACCAGTCATAAGAATCAGGTGGACATGACGTTGTCTAAGTTCATCAGTCAATCAGCAGGCGCCTTAGCCTCGTTGCACAGGTCTTGCACTTATCGTTCATATTTCCTGATTAAGGTGCGCTTTGTAATACGTGCTCAAGCAACATATCAAACTAGAAATATAAGAGTCTTCTAAGGAAAATTAATTTCGCATTAACTGCAAAAAGGCCCTTATAAGCGCCATCAGTTTAACAGTAATTCATTTAACAGCAACCTTAGTACGAGGCTAAATTTTACTCTACCTGGATTTCATGATTCGTTGATTAGAGTAACTAGAAGAATGAATTTTTTATACAATGCGGTTTTTTTCTTAAAGAAAACTTTACTTTGTTTTGACTACTTTATGGTCGCACTGAAATAGAACTTTGAATAAAAGTTTTATATTAGTGATGGTACTGTTTTTATATTTTATTATTATTTTTTTAATGATAACTTCTCAAGAAGAAGAGTAAGCAAAAATTATGAAAGACATCTCAGACAAAAAGAATTCATAATTTTTTTTAACAGTAATTAATAATGTGTGTTTGTAAAAGAAGTTGGATGACTGTCTCAAAAACACTGAACCGTCACAAAAAAGCAAGGTGAAGGCAATGCCATAGAAAGAAATTCAAAAGCTCTAATTCATGGAAATTTTTTAAAGTTTAAACTCATTTACCTTAAAAACCTCTTGCCCCGAGCCCTTCAATTATTCATTGAATTTTGAATTTGAAAACTTCATTAAAACTTTCCGAACGATTTGCACATGTAATTGCTTTTCTTTTTCATGTAAACATCGAATTTTTCAGCGTAATTTCTGATGAAGCTTATATAATCTTTTAAAGTTTTTATTTGCCAGGATGTTTCCGTAAAACTTACATCTTTCACCTTCGAGTTAGTTTGAGGTGATAAAGTTGCAACTCCTGAACCGCGAAAAGTTCTTTTAAATGATGGTAATCTGATTTCGTGCCGCGTTGATAGAATGAAATTGAAAGAGGAGATACATTGCGGTTAAAAAAAAGGAAGGGGAAAAAAAAAGAGAAGAGCAGGAAGGTAGATTCGAAATTCACTCCCTGTGTAAAAAGAGAGCTCGGGTGAATCACCATGTCTTCTGCGCCAGAATTGAATGATGGTCTCCTCGGGGAATGCAATTCACTTCCCTTCCTTCATCACGTGTTAATCCTCTTATTGCTTCCGTCCTTTTTCTTCTGGCGAGTGTGAGCGGGTGCGTGTGTGTGTCTGCGTGTCTGCTCTATTTCCGAATCTAAAAATCTAATGCTATTGAATAGCGTTGTCACGTTGTTAAGAAAGCTTTATCGCTCCCCTTCAGAAACGATTATTTACGGATGGTTCCTTTCTACTATTAAATTTAATGAAGATATTAGATGACAGGAAAAAACGAGGGGAAAAAACAAACTCTAAACTATATGAACGACCCTCTTCTAATAATCCTGGTAAAGTGTGATCTTTAATATTTTTTTTTAACTTAAGTCTTTATTTTTAGTAAACTATTGCTGGCTTACTCATTTTATTTTCTTCATGTTAAATTATAAGCGATCTTCAATTACTTTTCAACCAAAGGGAAAAGAAGCGCAATAGAGAAAGCTAAAGAGATAACTTTCTCAATAAGTTGCTCAATTTGTTTTTAAACTTGGAATATTAAGATTTGGGTTCTTCTGTTTTGCTTAACATCTCATTTATACTCTATGGCTAATTGAGAGCGGAACGAATCTATTTTATGAGAGAAACTTGTGAAAAGAGTAAACACTTATTCGGTGAATGGCATCGAATCGCTTCATAGATCAACTGATTAAGGACGAGAGTAAGGCCAAGTGATGCGTAAGGAAAGACGAAAGGCGGAGTGAAGAGATGAAAAAGAAGCTTGAGAAGGAAAGAAGATGCTAGGCAGAGAAAGTAGTAGAAAACGAAACAATAAAGAGTGCAAACGCCAAGAAAAGAGCGAGTCCCCAAGGAGGAGAGCGCAGGAAGAAACGAGAGAAGCGCCACAAACGACGATCGGGGGAACCAGCATTTACACGTGGAGTTCCAGAGAGAGACATCCAGACGGAAAAATTCCCGTAAGAGGAAACCAGACCACAATGAAGAAATCATGATTAAACCTAATAGCTCCGACCACATGCATTCGAATTTGAACTGCTTTCTAAGCCACAGAAAAGAAACTTGGTGGTATCGTTAAAAAAAAAAAAAAATGTCAGAAGCGTGCCTGCCAAATAATGACAGCTGGCTGTTGACATAAGTCGACACGAAGATATTACTGACACATGAGACGCACGTTTTGTTATTATTCGCTTTCGGGCAGAGATAGTCGACATTTGTACAACGAAAAGACAATAATAAAACGGTCTTCTCCGTCTACTAAGCTTAGTTTCGTTACGAATGGAACACGATCGCTTTAGGCTGTCATCCTCTGAGACTGACACAAGAAAATTGTCGAAAATTACAAATCACTTAGAAAATGATTTTATACAAGAGAACGTGGCGAATATACGAGATCTTCGGGCTAAATGGAATTTTTTGTTATTGTCGCTATATTATACAAGCAAAAAGGAAACTCGAAAACAGATTCCTCCTCTGCAGCATGATTTAAGAGGGGCAAAATAATTTAATTACTTTTAAAGTATGTCTAAAAATTCCGATATTACTTAAAATCCCCGCCCAAATTATCATGTCATTTTTTGCTTTTACTATTTAGCGGTTTTGTTATTAAATCAGGAAAGAGTAAAAAATTGATTTTAATTTTTAAATATTTGATTACTTCTAAATTAGCTCACTCCCTGTGCTTCTCAAAATATCATACATGTATAAACACCTCAAACTTGGTTACGAGAATGAGAAGTGATTTTTAAATTAGTCTGTTTTACAAAGACGGAATAGCGATAATTCTATTGAAAATTAAGGTATAACCCAATTTCGAACCTTAACAATTTTCCCCTTAGAAAATAATGAACTTCATCATTAGTGTGTCTATAATGCGTGACTACCTACGTTTTTGTTGAAGAGAAATAAATTACTTCCAATTAAGCGTTTAGTTATTCGTCATAGACGGCATGTCAATAAAATAGTATTATGCGCACGTTTTCATCCTGTTTTCTGATACATATCGAAATATGCCTGTGAGAATCTTTAAAAATCGTCTTCCTATGTGAATGCGGAGGAGAGTCGTGTTCGGCGACCGCAGAGGCGCATTTCCTAAATTGCCGGGTATTGCGGAATGTACAGAGGAAATTATGCTAAAGAAAATATTTTGACGTATAGAGAAAAGTTGGTAATGTGACCCCTCCTCCATTTTGTTTTCTTTGTAATGAAAGGGTTATAATAAGTTATCCTAAACCACGCACTATAGAGCAAAGAGCGTGGTATTTTGTTGGCATGAAGCATCATTTTTGGAAATAAATAAAATGCTCTAAATTTTTGAATAATCATGTATTTATTGATCAGTCTAAATAGATTAGATGAGCTCAAGTGTAAGTATAGGTATTCTGGCATCTTGGGGAGGGAGGGGGGCATTTTAAATGTATTTTACTAAACTGAAGAATAAAATCAACATTCAATAGTCGAAACATTGAAATTAGTAATTAACGAACGTTAAGCCCCGTTTTAAAAACGAAATATTTTTTCAAGGAGGACTATAAATGAAAATAAATGAAATTTTATTGATTTTTTGTGAAATATTTCTAATTTAATAATTCTTGCCCGTATGGAGACAATTCAAAAAAAAATTTTTTTGGAATTAACTTAAAAAAAAAAACAATTAAAACGCACTGTCGAGCTAGAATACGGCTTTTATTTTCAAATTTGAAAGAAAAAAAAAATTAAAAATCCTTTTGGAATTTTTCCATGGTTTCTGAGCACGCGTTTTTCCGTCTCTTTCTCTCTGATGTTTAAAATCTCCAATTGTTGAAAGAAACTTTGATAGTTGCTTTTACGCTATATATATTTTATCTTCACTATTTCCCCCATCGGAAACAATCAAATTGGCAAAGCAACGCAACCGACGAAAAAGACAGGCCTGGTAAAACCATCTAGAGTGGTGTTGGGCCAACGCCTCCTGTAAAGAAAGTCTCGGCACTGAAACGTCATGCATTGTTACATCATCATAAGTCGACCAAATTTAGAGCTTATTATTGGTAGAAATGCGGTTAACAAAGGACCAAGTATGATGATGTAACAATGTATGACGTTTCATTGCGGAGACTTTCTTTATAGGAGGCGTTGGTTGGGCCAGGGCACTCAAAAGTCACCCGACCATAATAGTCTGAGCAACGGAAAAGCACTGATTGTTAAAACAATGAAGGCTGGATATTTGCTCAGACTACTACGGTCAAGTGACTTTTGATTGCCAGGCCTGCCTTTCTCGTCGGTTGCGGCAAAACAACTATGATGTCACAAACTGGTCCACGCAAACAAAACTCCATAGAGAAAATAACGGAAAAAATGAACTTAATTAAAAAATTATTTATGAGGAAATAACCCCCAAAATTATAAAGAAAACCCCTTTAGTGCCCCCTACCAACACCTAAAGATAAGGCCTAAGTGCGAAAACGTCATACATTGTTACATCAACATTCGAAGACATGTTTAATCGCATTTCTACCAATAATAAGCCCTAAATTATGTCTTCGCCAAAGCCAACTAAAAAGACAGGTCGGGGCACTAAAAAGTCACATGACCAAAGTAGATCTAGCAACAATCCAATCTTCATTGTTTCCAACAAACCAAAAAACACTGATTGCTGAAATCCAAGATGGAAACAATGAACATTGAATTGTTGCTAGATCCACTTTGGTCATGTGACTTTTTAGTGCCCCGGCCTGTCTTTTTCGTCGGCTACGTGTCTTCGCATGATGTAACAATGTATGACGTTTTCGCGCTCAGGCCTTATCTTTAGGAGGTGTTGCCCCTACACGGCCAGAAGTATCGAGAAAAAAAAGAGGTGGTTTCATAATATCTCTTACAGAGGGTGAATCCATAAAGGGGACATACAGACAGAACTTGAATTTTAGTAATAGTGGATAATATTTACTATTATCTAACGAGTTTTCTCTGAACTAAAATAAACCTAATACTATTTCTGTTATAAAAACTAAAAATTAACAAATCAAAATAATTAAAGTTTAATTCTTGCAGAAAGACACTTCGCGTTTGCATTATTTTATTTAACTGCACATATTCTTCACTCTGGCTATCGTTTTCATTTGCTACCATTAGCATCCATGTTTTCAGGTATTCTGTTCAGGTTAAGGGCATCTTCCGATTCGGAATCATTATCTATAATTTTCTCCTATTTTTTCCTCTTCGCTACTCCGCTATTTTATACCCGCCCTCTGGGCTCTGGTACGACTGCTTCTCCCTCGTACACTGCCTCGACCATAGACAGCACGGCCTCTACTACGGACATCACGGCATCGGTTACGGCTACGCCCCATTCACCACCAAATAAAATGATGAAACCAAAATGTAGACTACAAACCTTATATCTAATATGGCCTCTGGGGGCGAATTAAAAGAAAAGCACTGGGTATGATAAGCAACAATAATAGGGTCTAAAGTAAAAAGCTAACGTGAGCTTACCTTCAATATCTCAAAGCTGGAACATTAACAATTATATATTACAAGCACAATCTTTTTTACACATTTCTATAATAATTAAAACAAAAATCATCTAACAATAAAAACGTTCATTAAAGAATAGCTCAAGATGGTTCCATGAGGGTTTTATCATACCCCATACCTCAGATGTTAAATTATTGATTAAAAATTTAAAAATTGGGGGAAACCGTGGCTTGGTGGGCTTCCACTGAACACACAACTTCTGTGAAGTTAAGCAACATCAGGCACAGCTAGTCACTGGATGGGCGACCATCAGTGCCGCACAATCTTCACCCCCCCCCCCCCGGCTGCTGCGACCATCATACAGCAGTCGTCAATCCAGGTCCATCCAGGGACCCAACTCGTCGGCCTCTAGCCATACAGGCCCTGGATGGACATATGGATTCCATTGAATAAAAAAAAAGTGGAAAGAAAATTCCACAGCCTGGATTCGAGCTCTCATGGTTCGAAAGTTCCTAGTTTGGATCCAGGCTGTGGAATTCTCTTTTATTTTTCATCAATAATTTAACATCTGAGTTATGGCTTATGATAAAACCCTCATGGAACCATCTTGAGCTATTATTTAATGAATATTACGCCTTAGGTAAGATAATCCCAGCCTGTGAACTAGATTCTAACTAAGCCCAAAGGACATGTCCGCAGTGTCGCAATTGGTTGGTGAGTCGGCGGCATTAGTCGAAGGTTTCTGGTTCGAATCCAGGTTGCGGAATTTTCTTTCCTATTTTTCATCAGTAAAAACTTTCGTCACTATCGTGCGTTGATAATACTGCTTTATCAACAGATGAGCCAACAGAAAGCGATAACTATACTTAAAATTTTGCAACTACTTATTGCTTTATTGGATATTCTATCCCCTTCATTGATGGCATTAATAGTTGATTCATTCGGTTAGAGGGCCATTTTATCAGCAGGAAGCCGTGATAACGTTTTGCTCTAATGGTTATGATTATTGCATATACAAATGTTTAGAGGTCTGTATCCAAAAACTAATGGTCAAATTGCAACCCAATTTTGAAGGGTCACGTTCCTGATCATGAGATTTTCAATTTCTAAAATTAAAAAAAAAAATTAGTTCAAAAATTCTCGCTAGGGTTACATTTGGCGCTGCTATTGCTTTAATTTGGATATTGGATAGGTTACCAAATAAATGCGCACATTAAACACAATTTGTCGCAATTTCGTGTGACAAAAACAGATGTAAGAAATGTTCCACAGAAACACTACATTTTTTTCTTTGTGCAGGTAACTATTATGTAGAGCAAAATTACGTAGAATTATAGTAAGTACCCTCCATTAAGTAAAGTAAGGCGTACATTCGGTAGAACGTAACTTTCTTGGACGCAGCTGTCGCACATGTATCGTATTTCGTTCTTTTAAAGCAGCTAAGTTAGGAACATCGCCTTCATAAAAAAGTATCCTGATAACCAGAAATCACACGGTGTTAAATCTAGTGATCGTGGTGGCCAGAGTTGGAAATTATCGGCTAATTGCTCTCTCATCGTTGAGGTAGTGACGCAATAACATTTGCCCATTTAAACCGATATGAGGAGGTGCTCCATTTTGCATAAAGATTGGGGGTAGTTATTAATGAGCGCGGGAATTTTCTCCAGACCAAATAAATTGATGGCAATTCTGCGTGTTCACCATCTCATTCAATTGAAAATGGGCCTCATCGGTTCATAGAATTTGCCACGGCCATGAATCGTCGACCATCATTTTCCGCTTGTCACCATCACCAGCAATTCTTGACAATAAGTTATCTTGTAGGGGTAAAACTGCAATAGTCGCCGCATAATGTTCCGCACTGTAGACTAGGACATGGTCAATTGCATTTAATCGCGCGCGCACTACAAGAGTCATATGAATTCTGCATTTGGTTGCATTTTGACCTATAATTTTTTGTTTACAGAGCTCTAAACACCTATTAAATTATAACCATTCTGTACATTAGTAATGAATCAAGTTGTTAATCAAGATTTCGTTTTTACCCACCAAATAAGAGAACGTCGAGTGTCACATCCTTTGTGAAACATATAAAATAAAAACAGTAATATTTTTTTTCGAAAATAGAATTCAGCTATAATAATAGCTTTATATCATAAAATGAAATAGACTCTGATTTTAACTGATCTAATATAGTATTTTCTGCTGTTTTTATATTTATTTCGCATAACTATAATTCTGAATGACATAAACAAACCGATTACAAACTTCCTTTCAACCAATAAAAAGAAGACAGTTTCAAAGCCTTTGTCATGGATTTTTTCCAATAAAAATTCAGAAATGGTTCTTCCCATAATCCAGTGATAAAGAATGCATTCCCATTCGAAGAAACACACATGAATAATGCATTGGCCATTCCAAGTGAGTTCTCATATTAAGTTACTACATAACTTTTAAACATCTTACAAGAATTTCAAGAAGTACACAAGACGACTCTAATAATATATTGCTTTTGAAATGAAAAATTTGAAGCCATTGTATATATTAAAGATATTATTATTATTATTATGTCATGCAAATGATAAACGTTGTACATCATATCAAAAAGACTACTTAGATTATCATTAAATGAGAAATCCAGAATTTGAAAATTAAAAGATATTTTATCTCTATCCATCATCTAGTAAAACCTAAACGACCATTACAACATCGGGTTGAAGAGGACAATTTCCGAACGCACTAAGAATAGGATATTATTGTTCACTTAAAATTTCACTTCGTATCATAAGATTGATATATGGGCTAGAAGATAATGGTTTTAGCTGATCTATAGATGATGCCAACGAGGATATATATTTCTGGTATTTTCAAGTTCCAAAGTCATTATGGCAATAATGCTTATCCGTTAGCCATTTACATAAATGAAATAAAGCATAACCGGTAAAAAAAAAAAGGGGGGGGGGCATGGAAGAAGAAATTAAACCAGAGTTGGTGATTTTCATCCATTAACTTATTCTACAAGTGGAATCCTAAAGGCGCGCTGCTTCTACGTATTTTGCCTTGGAAAAACAAAGTTAAGAAGATTGGATGATATTAAGATTGGATAATTCGATAGAATTTAAATGGATGTTTCTGCATCACCGACTGGCATCGTACTACTATATAATGCTGCATCTTAGATTTTACTGCAATAACTTCTTTGGAGAATGGCCAGTGTATATTCGCTCCATACCTTCTGGCATACTCTCAAGAGTCCGTCAAAGATTTTGGGTCTGCGGATTGTAAGAACTACTTTAAAAGATCGAAGCCGCAAAAATCCATATAAAGGTGGACTTTCTTCTAGGTTCCAAACTGTTCTCCAGATAACCATTTACGTTAATCTTAGCGTTTTCTGCTACTCGATGAATTTTCAGGAAGTTGAGCAGTGTACAGGGTGAATACAAAAGTCTGAATCCCCCTTTTATTTTTTGAACCGAAGCAGATATGTCAATTTTGATGAATCCAATGAATAGGAAGTTGTGGGTGGTCTATCCCATGGTGCACTTTTCATCATCCCAAATATGCAAATTAGGACACATTCAAAATTTATCTCAAAAACCGTAAGGGATAGAGAAAAAAAACCCAATTGCAAACTTGTTCAGCATAAAAAAACAAACAAAACAAAACAAAAAAATCATCCAAATCGGACCAACCAATCACCCACAATCAGAAGATCATGTTGACCATTTCCGGAACATTGTAGCTTGCCATCCTGGAATTGTTCTGTCTTCTGTGTGCTGAAACATGCCTTTTATTTGCTTTTCCGCATGAAAGTGAATGTGAGTATGGTAATTTATGTTAATTTTTTGATTTGCATGCTTTACATGGTGGAAATATCAACATTCAGTTTTCCTTGTGCAGTGCGACTGTTTGTAAGCTACAAACATTCACCACGTGATTGTGGGTGATTGGTTGGTCCGATTTGGATGATTTTTTTTGATTCAACTTCCTATTCATTGGATTCATCAAAATTGACATATCTGCTTCGGTTCAAAAAATAAAAGGGGGGTTCAGACTTTTGTATTCACCCTGTATATCCTGCTATCGCCATATGAAGCCTTTGGCGAAACTTTATGGCAAGTTCTTGCAACTACTCAACTCGGCCTTTTTCTTCGGCAGGGTGCTAGACAATCACGTGAATCTGACTACAATCGGTCGATCTCACGCTTCATCAAGGGTCACGACGAACATCCGTTTGACGTCAGTAAGGTACCTTTCATACAAATTGCAGGCATGCCGTGCCTTGACACCATTCGATTGACAGCTGTCGCAGATGTCTTTACCTTTTGAGGCATGGCCTGCATAATTGTATTTTCTTACACAGTCATTTGACAAATCGCAAGTGGTTAGCTGAGAGGGTCTCCTTTCCAAGGTATTTGGCTTTAGATAAACAATTTCTGCATTTGTGCAGCGCCGTGCTATGCACTGGAAAGACATTTCACATAGTTAGTTTTTCTGAAGCATGAAACGTTTTCACATCTACAGTTCGATTGAATATCGCTTTGCATAGCAGGCTGACAGAAATCGGACAGGGGTTCATAGCATTCGCGCAAAGTGAGAGGAAAGTTGTCCGTGTTTATCTGAAATGGCCCTCTGTGCTATATTTGCTATTATATATATATTTTATACATTCATTTATTAAACATTAAAATTCATACAGTATGGGGCTCCCTCTGATTTATAACATACGACGAGAATAGAAAGTAGAAAATCACATAAAGACAACGCTTGCTAGTTCATAAATGAGATGGGCGTCTGTCGTTTCAGCGTCTGAGCTGATCATCCAGGGTAAAGCCATAAATCACGTGAAATGCTAATAGTACAGCAGTCACTTACCCCTATCAAGAAGTGATTAATGGGAAGAATTTCAATTAAATTCTGAAAGAAAATACTGAAAGAAAGAATCTGGCATGATACATAACATTTCCTAAGGAAAAGCCACTAAACGAGAAAGTATTTGATACATGTACCTGTAAATTACAAATAAAAGAGTAAATCTAAAAAATAACCAGGAGAATCAGGAATTTTAAATAAAGTAGGGATTTTTTATTTTAAAGTGGAAAAATTTTTCTTGACGTGTCTTTAATTTATCACTGAATAATTTTATTATCATTTATCTTCTCTTCGCCATTTTCCTTGTAACCCCATCCCGGAGTTGTTTTATCATCTCAGTTGTTTTTCTGGGTGTGTACTTACTTTTTTTTTGTAAAAGTATTGAGCACCCTACAAATGCTGCAGAAAACAAAGCCTATTGTTTACATATTAACTCTTCGGTATCTAAACAGATTTAGGAACAATGATCCACAAGTGGCTAGCATTAAAACATCTGTTGCAGTAGAGTTAGTCTTTTTAAAAAATTTTCAATTTGTTATCATTTCACTACGAGGCTCGTCCAGAAAGTAAGTTCCGTTCGGTAATAAAAACAAAACTACTACATATATATTCAAAATTTTTTCTTTACCAGATTCTATGTACCTTT
>JAHWFO010084984.1:327511-367001 GCA_023313115.1 Rhysida immarginata
CCATCATTCAGCAGCCCAGGAGCACCTCAAAGAAACTGAGAGAACTGTTAAAGAGTTTTTTATTAGTTCTAAGTTTACCATATATGTAGTAGTTTTGTTTTTATTACCGAACGGAACTTACATTCTGGACGAGCCTCGTATATTCGCTCTTTGTGTACACATGCATCGATCTAATGCGCTTTTGGTGTTTATACGTGTTATTATCAATACAATAAGCTTAAAAACCGAACTCAGTTTAAAATAGCGTGTGGAAATTCAACTTTTGCATGAACAAGGCAAATCGCATGTTGAAATTTCCAAATGCTCGCGTCGAGCTGTGCAGTTTGTTATTGAGCGATTCGCTGCTACCGGATCGCACAGCAATAGGCACAGAACTGAGCGCAAAAGCATCGCCACTGACGATGGAAGACCGAAAATTAATAATTTCGAGTCCAGAACAAGAATGATTCTACCGTCATGGCGGATAAAAGGAGCACATTTTCACGTTACAGCAGCGAGATATCAGCCACGGATACCTAGAACTAACCTGCATTTTAAAACATTTTTAAAACATTTTAAATAAAACAATATAAATATGAAAACTGAATTGTAAATTCCCATATAAGTAAACTAACGTAAAAAAAAAAAAAAAAAAAAAAAAAAAAGCAGCGGCCCGGTAGCCGAGAGGACTGGGGCGCAGGCTTCAGTGCTTCTCGTGATTCTCGGGTCGCGGATTCAAATCCCGCTGTGGCATGGATGTTGTGTTTGTCCCTTAATAAACATGCGGAATACAACCGAAAACCACCGCTTTAATATTCTTAGTACGCCATTAACAATTTGGTCGCCAACTTCCGATAGGAGACGGCACATTAAGAAGAAGAACGTAAAAAACAGAATTTAAACGAATAAAATTGAAGAACCAAAAGGTAAAATAGAAGAGGTAGTATTTCTTTGTTTATTCCAACAGATAGAAGTTCATTCTAGGTATTCCTATATAATATTAAACGAAGTGAGCGTCATTTGTTTAAGCCTTCTGTGTAAGCATCTATTATTTCTTCATATTCCATTGCTAAAGCTTTCCTACATAATCATCTACAGTTGAAGTGAGCAATTAGCTTTTGATAATGGTTTTGGGAAAATCACCTCGATCTCCTGGAGTGACCTGAATCCCAGTAAGTACCTACGGGCTATTCTAAAACGTAAAGTCAGGCGCCACATGACGTGCAAAGAAGAACTGATACGTCGCCTTCGCCAGAAATGGATACGCTGTAACTTCTGAAGAGTACAAAAAAGCTCGTGAGCTCTATGCCTAAAAGAATTTCTGCAGAAATTAAGGCAAAGGGTGGATCTACAAAATATTGATTGTAATATAATAAACACAGTTTTGAACTTATATCAAATTGTTTGAAATTATTCCAAATTGATACTGCCTAAAAAACTAAACATTTGTAGGGTGCGAAATGCTTTTGGCCAAGGCTATATTAGCAAACGGAACATACTGTCTGGATGAAAGTATGCAGCGTTGACTCTATTAGAGTTTTAGTCGTTTTCTTTTTGTGATCAGTCGCGTGATCAATGAGTTATACTGTCCGCGCGCCACGAGAAGACCGCTGATATAATGTGCTTCCAATGTGCTCTTATGGTGTCGCTGTAGTTGCAGATCAGTCTATAGTTATAATGGGAGGAAAAGTAGCGCAAAAATGAATTCTGGCCGTGTTTCCAAACAAATGAAAACGTTTGGAAAGGTAGAAATCTGAGAAATATGAAAAAATATGAGAAGAAAATCATCCTATTGTTTACATCGTTGAAACATGGATCGACTCAAATTTGGCTTTTTGTCCCCCAACACTGAATAGATTCATAGTAGTAGTTTTTATCACAAGCATTTGAAATCGAGACATTAAACCAGAGTAAACTAAATACATTAGAAATTGAAAATAGAGCAACAATGTGTAACTAATCTGTACAAGTTTGTATATTAGTATTACACTTCACTGTCCGAGGAAGAATTAGATGTTTTCTGAACTTGTTTCATTATAATCTGTTTCACTGTCACTTGATAAGTGGACGATCAAACTTTCAACCTCCTCTATTAATTCATCTGTGTTCCAGTACTTCTGCTCCAGTTTTTCTACGTGGCTGCATGCTGATGACCACTTTTCTGGTGTCACTTGTTATAGTGCGGCATTGCTTAATTTCATCAGATCAGTTAATGTCAATTAACACTGATTGTTTATTTTTGCATTTTCTCCATCGGTATCCCAGCTTATGAAATATTTTTCGCAAAGAAGTTGCCTTCCAACAAAAATTAAATTCTTTTTGCAAAATAGGAAGTAATTTTGCAACTGTTGGAAAAATACGTTTTATCG
Source organism: Rhysida immarginata (assembly GCA_023313115.1). Taxonomy (NCBI): domain Eukaryota; kingdom Metazoa; phylum Arthropoda; class Chilopoda; order Scolopendromorpha; family Scolopendridae; genus Rhysida; species Rhysida immarginata. The sequence continues at coordinate 329,860 of JAHWFO010084984.1, forward strand.
AAATCATTTCATTTATTTTCTGGCGTATTACAGCCAAATCAAAATCGTCGACAGAATCTTCTACATTTCGCCTTGTAGATCTTGGTCTTTTTTCCTCTGGAATTTCTATTTGTACTTACTTACTTGTCCTCCCTGGTAATATCCAAGCGACTTGAACCCAGATTCTCCATGTAGTCTAGCCACCTGGTTCAAGGCCGACCCCTTGGTCTCTTACCCACTGGCTTGGAAAATAACAACTCCTTAGGAAGACCAGTTTGCGGCATCCGTATTACGTGGCCATACCAGCGCAACTGAGATCTCTCAATGCGGAGAAGTAGCGGCTCAACACCTAAAGATTCCCTTATTGTGCTGCTGTACACTCTATCTAGTAGGGTAACACCTGCCACACCTCTCAGAAATCTCATTTCGGCCGCTTGTACCCGCGATCGCACTCTTTCGGTCATTACCAAAGCCTCATGACCATAGGTGAGAATGGGGACAAAAATAGATTTGAAGACGGAGAGCTTGGCTTTGTTACCCAGCTCGCGTTTCGTTACCACGGATCGCCACAGTTCACGTCTGACACAGTTTGCTGCACCGATCCGAGCATCCAATTCTTTCTCCTGCCGTCCATCACTCGTGAATGCAATCCCGAGATACTTGAATTTCTCCACCTGTCTCAATGAGGCTCCCCTAACATGGAGAGCGCACTGAGCAGGCTGTCTTGAAAGGACCAGAACCTCGGTTTTAGCCACACTGATCTTCATCCCAGCTTCTTCACATTTGGCTGCAAACCGATCTAGCGCATGCTGAAGGTTCGTGCGAGAAGACCCAAGTAGGACAAGGTCGTCAGCAAAGAGCAACCTCTCCACCAGGCAGTCGCCCACACAAACACGCTCATCGCCTCGGCTGCCCCTGTCTATCCAGTCCATAAAGATAATGAACAAGAGGGGCGACAGTACGCATCCTTGGCGGAGTCCAACATCCACGGTGAACGGTTTTGACTTAATGCCATTTATCCGGACACACATCTCAGAGCTTTTTTTTTAATGTCTAAATGTAAGGAATAAGAAGCACTACCACTATACGAAACGTAGGCAGCAAAGCTTGGCTCGCGTTGAGAGCTCTCGCCACGGAGCGCGCTTGCAATGCCTAGGGCGTCTCTCTTTGTGTCGGCTGAGGCACTCGTTGAGCGGTCCGGTCGACAGCTGTCCTCCGTACTGGGCCACTGAATCGCTCGCTGTCGATGCGGTGTCGAGTCGGGGGACGTATTCGTCGTTGCTTTCTCGGGTCGGCAGCGGGGCGGACGTGTCTATGCCGGGGCCTTCGTGGCTTGGAACGAGTACGGGGTCGGTTAAGTCCTCGGTTATCTTAACCTTTAGCGTATCCTCAGCGTCCAGGGCCTTTAACTGCCTTTGTCTACGCTTACGTCTTTTCGTGTCTACAGCGTGGCCATCAGTCGAAATTTGGATACCAGGGCACTCTTTCCCTTGCCTGGGAATAGTGGAATTATAAAAAGTTCGATTAAGAGCAAATAAATGTCTCGCACTTGCCTTTTGCACAGGACGGTGTTGTCGGTGAGAAGTCGGCCGGTCGGACGAAAAGTTTCCCGGACTCGCAGCACTCTCATCGGCGACCACACTTGCAAATCCAAAATCGGCGTCGTGATTCGTCCTTTGCTGCTCGCTGTGTTTCCTCCGTCCTATCGGATAAGGGCCTTGAGCGACTAAGTCCGGAGAAGGCGACGAGAAGAAAAGGCCTCGGAAGTGACATCGAGATGGGTCCACCTTATTCCTCCTTTCGCTGTCGTCTCCTTCTCGACTCGTCTTTCCTGCCTTCTTCGACCGATCTATTCTTATTCGCCGGTGTAGGGCGTCGACTTCTTATTTTTCTTTCGTCGACTTAATTTTCTCTTTCGTCTGCTTTCTTCTCCCCCTCTGCTCTCTTTCAGAGTTGGATCGCCGACTTTTTTTCTTCTGCTTACCGTCGGCGCTCGGCGATCAGACAATACGTTTGTTGTTCTACACGTGAATATTCTAGCGTACGGTTTCCAGAAGGTAATTCATATATGGACTTTTCTCCATCGTTATAAGAATTTTATGCTGTTTTCTTTATGAAAAGAGTGGACTTCTACTAAATTAGTGGCACTCTTTACAACTTTGTAATTGGAACTTTTTCTCTATCTATCATGGTTCAAAAGTTAGTTTTCGTTACTTCTCAGCGCTTACACTAGGAGTGCTGAGAGTACTTTTATTCAATTGGGCATGGCCACGTTCCTATAGAAAGACCTGATTTTTATGGTTCCAGCACCTTTTGTTCTAAAGTTACTCGACTTTTTCGGGAATTTTTTCTACACTCTGTACATGGGTATTTAATGTACCTGTAAAATCTTTGATATGAACCTTGGCACGTAATTTTTTTATAATCGATATGTTATTGGATATAAGGGTTACCTATATTAGTTTCGGATCGCAATTTTTTTATCACACCGTGATGTTCCCTAGTAAGCATTCCTCGTTGTAGATTTATATGCTCAGCTCTCTGCGCATTTTTATTCCACATTATTTATCCATCATTTCTTCCATGTTGTGAAGCCTGTTTTAAATGTTTGGAAATCTTTTGAACGTGGTGGTAGACAACAGCAATTACTGCGTGTGAAATAAAAAATAAGAAAAGTCACAAACTTCTTTCTTGCTTCTATTTATACCCATTAAAGTTTGGTTGTTCTTGACAACGAAGAATTTTTTTTATAGCTGGTAATTACCATGGGCTCAAATTATCTTTAAGAACCACCGACGTACTAACTAATTTTAGATTTCGAAGAAAAGCAAAAACACTCTTCGAAGAATAACTCAAGATGGATCCATGAGAGTTTCATCATACGCCCCTACATCACATATTAAATTATTGATGAAAAATAGGAAAACAATTTCCATAGCCTTGAATATAGAAACAGGAACTTCCAGCGAATGCGGCTACGTGCTAGCCAATTGCGCTACTATAGACATGAAATAATTACGCTATTTACATGTCTTTCATCAATAATTTAACATCTGAAGTATGGCGCATGATATAACCCTCATGGGCTCATCTTGAGTCTTCTTTAATGAATATTACGCCTTAGAAAGGAGAGTCCCAGCCTGCGAACTAGTTAGCTGCTCTAACCAAGTCCAAAATACAGGGTTTTGCAGATAACTACAGGCAGTATAACGGGAAGCCTACCCGCTCGATTGCAGGAGTCGGCTCGACATCAAATGATAATTAGGTAATTTTATCAAAAACATGACAGTTTTGACGTTCACCCCCCCCCCCTCCCCGACTGTGGAAACTGCTGGCTGCTGCAGGCCACCTTCATCTCCCTCCATTCTGCCAATCGACCAAGCCGGTCCCTGGAAACAAGCGGGTAGGCTTCCCATTATACTGCCCTGTAGTTATCTGCAACACCTTGTACATGTAAAAAGCGTAATGCTTTCATGGCGCAATTGGTTAGCGCGTCAACAGCATGAGCTGACTGGTTACTGGTTCGAATCCCATTTTTCATCAATAAAAAAACCTCTTCTTAATGATGTGGTAAACCTCGCCTATCTATTTTATGTTAAATATTGTAATTAGAGTTGCTTTTTGTCTTAATGGCATTATGGTATATGCATGCTTCCATAACGTTATGCTATAACATTCCTAATGAAATTCAAGAATTTAACATTTCAACAATATCATCATCCTCATCAAGAGTGCTCTGTCCTTTGACAGATCCAGACTTAAAACCTCTTTCTCCACCCATTCATATCCTGAGTAAGTGTAACAATAGGTGATTCCTTATCAGAAAAGGAACAAAAAAACAACACATATGCACATATGTCCAGAAATGAACGGTTTGTTTGTAATAGAGAAATTAGTAGTACAAAGTCTGACATTAATATGGTAATAATTGTGTCAACGTTACACAAGATGTTCGCAGTGCCCTCCGTGTTCGCCTCTTCCAGCAGAGTTTCCCTTCTCACACAAACGCCGAAAGATGGCTGCAAACGTTTTGGGTGGTAAAGGTTTGCCAGGGTCCTTTTCTTGATACATCCGTGCCTCTCGACCATTGTCATGTGGTTTTCCGTATGTGAAAACCGTCTTGGCTTGTTACTGGTTTGAACACGAGACCCTTGTACCTCCTCTGCCCAACGATCACTCAAAAGTAACTCTGCAAAGAAAAAAACACACTGACTGTATTGTTATGGGGGCATGATGTCATGCATACAATTATTACCATTTCCATGGAAACTATGCATTTCGGACTTAAATTGTTATGATCTTTTTTTATTTTTTTTCTGAGGAGTGTCACTGAGTGTGTTTGTATAGCATGTAGATAAAAGATGGCAAGTGGCATATGGTAAAATCAAATCCATGCACGTATATTTAGAATTGTATTCTATTATAATATTAAGCATACAATATAAGTTTTGAAATTGTAATTTAAAAGAAGGCGTTTCACAAAGAAAGCAAAAACAACAATAATGACAAAGGAGGAAATAATTACGACTAGATTGACGAAGGATAAAATTCCAAACCTTAAAAAGAGAAAAGGAATAAAAGAGAACTGAAGGATACATAGCAGGAACCAAAGAGAGAGAGATAAAATGGCCATGAAAGAAAAATTTGGATGTTACCGTCGGCGACACAAAGAACACAAAGGAGCAGGATATGTCGTAGAAACATCGACGGGATTTGTATCGTGAAATCTTCTTTGTAGCGTTCAAAGAAACTGGAATTGTCGCAAAACTTGAGCTGCAGGCGTAGCGTTGTTCAAGGCGAAAGATAGAAGCTCGAGTCGAAACAGTATCAGTGTGAGCCGTAAGGAACTTTAAGCAAACTATTCATTCCTTTTGCTAAGACAATTAGGGCATCGCTTCTTTTCGGAAAGGATGAAATGCCAGCTTTAACAAACACTCTCAATGAATCAATAATTCACTTTCGCAATAACTTATTTCTTGCAGGCTCATTTAAATGTACCCAAACTTCTTTAATTGTTTGCTCTAAAAATAAAAACAAGTTTCTGGAAGTTGGTGATTGTAGAAAGTATGGAGGTTTTGTAGAGGTGACCTCAGTCTCTTAACGCATATGACTAGAATCGGTCCGATATGCTAGTCAGTATGATATGAGTCTCATGTAAGATCAAAGAATTGAAATACTGGATGGTCATAATTAAAGTTCCCCACTTCTGCACGGATAATGATGAAACTTTGTGTATAGGCTATACAGAGCATGGGGAAGAGAATTCCGGCCGAAAATATATTAGTGCATACGGATGCCACCAGGGGTAAAAGTGGCGCGGTATGGAAAAGCGCAATGCATCTGCGAACAACCAGTTTGGTTAGGTTAGTTCTCATTGGAAAAGAAAGAACGAGCACTCCTGGTAAAGCTAGTGCAACAGCACAACCAGAACAACAACAATAGTGCAACAGCACTGCGAGAATATCGTCTGTGAAGGGATTGCGAACAGCACCCATGACGACGAGAGGTTTACCAAAGATGATGCAGAAATTCTAAGAGAAGTGGGATTTAAGTGTGCTGCCAGGACGAGGACGCCGTCCGATTGCTGAGGACGTTGTGCACGAAGTGGTAGTAGCAGTTGCTAATAGCGTTTACGCCCCAATACTCAGCGACCAGTGCCCAAGCGGTGGCACGTAAATTATCAGTTCCATAGTTCACGATGCACCAATCTTTTGGTATCCAGATAGTGCATCAGTTACTGCCACCGATTCGCAAACGCGCTTAGCCTTTGCACTTCATTTCTTGGCTAAAATGGCTTTCGACGATACGTGGCCGTGAAACATTCTGTGGACAGGTGAGGCGCATTTTAAGCTAGACGGCGCTGTTTTTACGCAAAATTGTCGCATACAGGGGTTCCTCTAATCCCCATGTGGTGCACGAGCAGCCATTGCATTCCCAGTACGAGACTGTATGATGTGGATTCAGCAGTGATTTCATTCTTGGTCCATATTTTTTGAGATAACACTTGCAGGTCCTGTCAGGTGCACTGTTACGACTGGACGTTATGCTCAACTCTTGACACGGCATGTAGTTTCATCATTGCAAGATAGTGTAGCACCGCATGTGGGTCGCCAACTTCGTGCCCACTTCGGGGATGAACGTGTTCTGTCGAGACACTTTCTACATGCGTGGCTTGCTAGAATGCGACTTCTGGCTGTGGGGAACCTGAAGGTTCGTGTTTATCATGGAGGTGTAGGGACCTTGCCTGAACTGAAATCATTCGCCAGTTGCACTTCTAGCATGTCATCGACGTAGAAGGTGCGCATTTTGAACAGTTCCTCTAACAACATTCCAGCGGCGCATTACTACCGTCTGTGTATGATCTAGCAGCGCGGCTTCTTTCCCCTGGTGGTAACAGTATGCACTAATAAATTTTCCGTTGGAGTTCTCATCCCCATGCTCTGCATAGCCTATACACAAATTTTCATCACTATCCGTGCAATAACGCGGTCTGCAGCCCGCGCAGAATTGGGTAACTTTAATTATAACCATCTGGTACTTCACACCTTCCGATTCTTGCTCCCAATTATTTCAATTAGACTATATACAGGGTGTTGCAGATAACTACAGGGCAGTATAACGGGAAGCCTACCCGCTCGATTGCAGGGGCCGGCTCGACATCAAATGACAATTGGGTAATTTTACAAACGAAGGGAACACGAATGACAAAATCATGACAGTTTTGACGTTCACCCCCCCCCCTCCCCGACTGTGGAAACTGCTGGCTGCTGGCTGCTGCAGGCCACCTTCATCTCCCTCCATTCTGCCAATCGAGCGGGTAGGCTTCCCGTTATACTGCCCTGTAGTTATCTGCAATACCATGTACAACAAAGGTCCAATTCAAAAATTAGTTATAACAACAACAGCTAATAAAAGTATAATTATAAAAGAACCTGTGGCATCCGGAAAACCTATATGGCACAATTGGCACCATCTTCACACGAGAAACCCCTGAAGATTTTTACAAGAAGATAGCAAGACATGCGACACATGCGAGTGATTTCCATTTAAAAGTACTACATTATGAGTAGTATGCGCAGTATTTAAACAAGTCGTCCGTGGTCGTCTATAAACAAGTCGTATTTACCCCTTCCCTGGGCATCTATGGCAAGAGGTCTATGTTATATGTACGTACGTAATGTATTTTATTACAAATTTACATATCACTGAGCTGATTGACCTTTTGTTGTCATTTTCAAACTCAGCACGTTGTTTGAAATCATAAGATATAATTTGTTTCGTTCAAATTCTAAGCTAGTGTTATTGAAATCAGATCATGGGGCTTTTGAATCAGCCTATATAAAGTATTGTTTAAGGAAAGAAGAAGTTATTTAATTTAAATCATTGTTTTTTTTCTGCCTCATAATAGTCAATATTGGTTGAACGTTTGACACATCAGCCGCAGTCCCTTTCAGAGAAGTTCCACAGAGTATCTTTATAAAGTGTTCCCTGAAAGGTATTTATTGGAATCATGGGCTTATATAAGGGATAGCCTCCTGCCCCCCCCCTCCTTCGAAATTCCTCAGAAGCATTGGAATGTCAACCATGATAACCTCCCCCAACTCAAACTTCTACTAATTCTAAATGATGTCAGTCCTGCCGAAATAAAGTCCGTGATTGGAATTGCCAATCTTTTTGAGCGAATCGATTCCCGACAGTCTCAACGTTCACCACAAATTCCAAACGGCAGGTCACGGTTAGCTATCTACTTAATTCAGTATCGCTAAACGTTACTGAACATTTATCGGACACGACCATTAGTATGGGAAAGCAATTTGTTGAAATAAATATTTCATCCGCTGCTTTCAACGTGTAGACCAAGCCTTTTTATTAAGGTTCTTTATCCAAAGATTTTAAGAAAACGGGGTAAATTATTCAACATTTTTTTTTTTTTTGCGATTCTGCTTTTAATGAAGTATTGGCAAATTAAGGTTCTGGGCAAATCGATTTCAAAACTTAAATTTTTAGAGGTAAAATCATGTTTTAATAATTAAAGGTATAACTTTTTAATCGTATTTTTAAAAGCGTGCTCGTTCTCCACAAGCCACTCAACTACGAATGAATGCATTCAAAAGGAAACATCTCGTATATTTTACGAGAAATCTCGACGTCAGTCAGTTTGCCGAGCTTCTGCCCCCTTTAATTTTAATTAGGCTGGCGTTAAATTCTCCAGGAAAGCTACAGACTAACCTATTCGAAGGATCTTTCACAATTTTTCATTTAACACTTAAATTGACAATTTTTCCTACCAATTTAGAAAGACAATTTTTATACGTTGTTTTTCTTATTTGATGTTTATTCACTTTTATCAAACCCAGGCACTGAAAAAAAAGTTATCTCATCATCACTTAACAAATTAGCAAAGAAATATGAGCTTTCGCAATAAAACTAATGTACATGTACATTGCAAAAAAGATAGGTTCTCCTATTAAAATAGAGTTAGAGTGAAAACAGTGTGACAAAATGGAACGAAAATTAATGCCGTTTAATTACATATTTTGTAATACAATGTCATCAAAAAGAAATCTCAACAAAAGTTCATATTACTCTGGTGTAAAAATTTAAGTCTATCTCTAAAAATAAAAAAAAATTTATCAATATCCTGGTAATGAAGCGTGCTAGGGTAACGCCTATATTTAAGAAGGGTGATTCTCTTTCCTTCGCTAATTATCGTCCTGTTACATCTTTAACCTTTTTTTTGCGAAAATATTTGAAAAAGTATTTTACAACCGACTGTCTCTTTATATAGGGTGTCCAAAATGTCTGGTAACATGGCAGATATCTCAAAGCTGCCAGGTAGGCGAGATCTGATGAGTGTGGTTTAATAGATCATAGGGGCTGGGGAATTAATTGCCGCACTCAAATTTGACTTTGACCCCGAAATTTAAGGTTATCCATTTGCTAACTCGAAAACAATTAGAGAAAAATTTCCAACTGCTACCCTGTAGAGCAACACCACATTAGTCTAAAAACAATTTTTAATCACACCCTTCGCCTTGAAAGATTTTGAGAAAATGGGCGAGAAAGAGTCACTCAAGAGTGTTGCTTCCCCTTCCCCTTCTCAACGGTGTGCTTCACTGCAATTTAAATGGGTTAGAAACCTCAGCCCAGCCTGGCCAGCTCAACCTGACCTTGAATGACTCTTTCTCGCCCATTTTCTCAAAATCTTACCAGGGGAAGTGTGTGATTAAAAATTGTTTTTAGACTAATCTGGTGTTGCTCTACAGGGTAGCAATTGGAAATTTTTCTCTATCTTTAATAGTTTTCGAGTTAGCAAATGGATGACCTTAAATTTTGGGGTCAAGGTCAAATTTGAGTGCGGCAATGAAATCCCCACCCCCTATTACCTACAAACCACACTCATCAGATCTCGCCTACCTGGCAGCTTTGAGATATCTCTGAGATACCAGACTTTTTGGACACCCTTTATATTTTCGAATAGATTTATCACCTCATGCCAACACGGATTTACCCCTCAGCTTGCTATGAATTGTTGGAATATGTTTCTACTAATATGGCCTCTAATAGTTATGTAGCCGCTGTTTTTATTGATTTCTCTAAGGCCTTTGATCTAGGGTGTGTCTAAAAAGTCCGACCGGTCGCGACCGGTCAAAGCCTGTCGCAAAGCCGGTCAAATTTGGAGCCACCAGTGACTGACTCGAAATTTTGACTATGTCCGATCGACGCGGGAACGATGTCATACGTAGCTTAGTGTGACCAGACGTCCTGCTTTTTTATGTTTTGTCCTGCAAACTGCTTTACCTACTGAAAAGGATGAGAATGTTCTTTTTTTTTATTTGTCCTGCAAAACGTCCTGCATTCCGTAATGATCATCATAAAAATGTTTAAAAATAAACATTCTGGTTTTAAAAAAATAGATTTATTTTTTATTTATACTTTAAGTAAAAGTTATCATTTTCAATGTGTTTACACTGAATTTTTGAAAATACACCATGAAAATACGCCGCGATACCGCTTTTGCAAGAAATTTCTAAAATAGTTAATCCTGATTGCAAATATGTCCTGCATTTATGTCCTGCATTTTTTCCTTCAAAATCTGGTCACCCTAACGTAGCTGGCTTTATTCATGTTAAATTTTCTCCCGATTAGGATGACCATTGATTCATAAAGTAACGACCGGTCGCGATGAGCGTTTTCAAAACGCGACCGGAGTCCAACGCCGAGTAGACAGAATCAAAATGGCGGACGAAAGTAGACAGCTTCAAGTGTTCGAGTGCCCGATACGTAATAAATATTTTTTGGAGAAAGGAGATAGCGAAATACATATTACGCAGCATCAAGAAACAAGGAATGAATACGAAAAAGAAAAGACGGGTGAAGAAAATTTAGGTATGTACACAATTTTAAATCATACTAATGACGAGGAACCTTGCTGCGACGCCATTTTGAAACAGAATGCTCACGACCGCGCTGTCCACGAACGAACAAACGGAAGCAAACGGTCGCCGACCAATCGCCGATCGTACCACATGACCTGTTGGCGACCGGTCGGACTTTTTAGACACGCCCTTAGTCGATAGATTAACTGATAAATTAACACGGCAATATGGCATATGCGGGCCTCCTCTGCTATGCTTGAAATCTTTTCTGACTGAACGGGTTTACTTTTTAAAATTGTTCGATTTATCTTCTTTGATTACACGTAGCGTTGGGGTCCCTCAGAGCTCGATTCTTTCGCCACTTCTATTTTCTTTATTTGTCAATGATACAGTTCTTCATATTCAACCTTGTAATTCCCTAAAGTTATTACTTTATGCGGATGTTGTTACTTTTATAGGAGCAAGGACTGAGATATATGATTTGACATCAATTTTAAATGCTGCCCTAACTGATTTACACGATTGGTCTAATAATAATCATCTTCTGGTTAATATCGATAAAACCAAGGTGATGATTTTTGTCAACGCAATAGAATGGGCGTTCCTAACGCTCTTCACTTGTATTTCAGTAACCACAGGCTCAGTACGGTCTCGGCGTTCACTTACTTGGGAATGACGATTACAAAAGACATTACGTGGAATCTTCACGATGATCCTAAATTGAACAGAAATTTAGGTATCATTTCCCGTCTGCGTTTTCTATCTAATAAAATTATTCTGCAGCTATATTTCGCTTGGATTCACTCTTATCTTTGTTATAGTATTTTGTTTTGGGGTTATTCTTCTTCCCATAATTTGTCGCGTGGTTTTAAATTGCAAAAATGGTTCATACGGATTTATTATTGTCTGCCCAAAAAAATCATTGTGTCACCCCTAAATTTACTGAGCTGACTATCCCCACTGTTTTCCAGCTGTATTTCTTGCGTGTTTGTTTGTTCGTTTTTAAGTATACTAACGAACTCTCCAAATCGTGTTATTGCTGAAAGAATCAACCGCTCCCGTAATGCTATTAACAATTTTATAAAATTAGGAACCACTACGGACAGTCATATTCAACAGGACCACCTAGCAAATTGACACCACGGCAAAAGAGATCATTGATCAGGGAAATACAATCCAGCTCCGTGAGCCTTGGTGGTCTAGTTAAAAGACCTGATATGCCAGTGACAAAATCCACTCTCTTCAGATTAATGAAAACTTCTGCCCGTCTCGTGTACAGGAAAATAAACTGAATCAGACTCACAAACAGAGACGACTGGAATGGACACGATAAATGATGGGTTGAAATGACAACTGGGAAAAAAGTGTGGAGTGACGAGAAAAAAAATTACTCTCTATGGTCTAGCTTACTATTGGCACGATTTAAGAAGAAAGGAGTAACTATTCTCCAAACAGCAAGCTGAAGAAGGCAGTCTAATGATCTGGAGATCCTTCGAATGGACTGTAAAAACCAATAATGCATTTGTTAAGGGCCGAATGAAAACTGCGGACTACCTAAACCTCATGGGAGAAATTTTACTTCCTTTTGGGGAGGAATCAGGAGGTCCATCTACCAACAAGATAATGCCCCCATACACACGGCTAATAGACAATTAACTGGTATCTCAATAATAGGGCTCAGCTATTAGACTAGCCTATCCGCAGTCATGATCTGAACCTCATAGAAAATTTCTGAGGAGTGTTATCCCGGGCTGTTTATGCTGTTGGCAAACAGCACATCTCTTTGGATGAATTGAAGGATGCAATCATTAAAAACTGGGAACAAATCGATGCCAATTATCTTCAGAAACTATTCAAGCAATGCCCAAATGTTTTATAGCTCATTATTTTTAATTGTGCTAGGAACGATGATCTGAAGTAATATTCGGGTCCAGGATAAACATTGCATTTATGAGTGCACCCCATCTGCCATCGTACTCGAATGTCGCTATCTCCTTCCCTCCCGTAATATAACACTTTCTTCCAGAGATCTTATTTTGGCAGCCTTTTACATTGTTTATCGTTTTATTCGTGAGAGGATGCATGTTATGCTTCTTGCCTCATCCGAAAATACAGAGGAAGTAATAGGAAAGTGTTCGGATCCTAGACTTGGCGTAAAAACAAATAGGAAACTACTTATAAACCTGTACAATAAGCAGATTCTTCAAAACAAAATCGATATTCTGGAAGAATCGACCGTTCGTTTTGATGATTACACCAAACCATAACTTTTGATGTGCCAGGAATCCATAAAGGAAATTGTTTGTACTCGATCTGGCGTAAAGTATTCGGTTCCGACGCTGGCCAAATTGAAACCAGACTTGTAAGCAAAGAAAACGATTTTTTTTCGGCTACAATTTTTAGGTCATCTTAATACAGAGTGGATTTAATTAAACTTTCTAACAAAGCTAACAAACAAAATGTCGCCAAATTTGGTAGGACAAGGGAAGTAAAAAAATTCGGTTCATGCCTCTCGCAGACGCAATATAAAACAGTTGTAGCCCAGAAAATGTATAAAAGAAGTTACCACTTGTATCGATGGAATCGTTGAGCTACATATTAAAAGGAAATTGTCAAAAGTATATTTCTCTTCAACACGTGTCTCACTTTATCTCATTCATGGGTTACTTGTAAACAACTCCAATACAGTAGCCCGTTTCCGCGAATTCAGAATCGAATAAAATTTGCGTAACCCATGGATGAACCCAATACGTTCAGAATTGCTATACGAAACAAAATAGATATTAAATGATTTAATTCTGCTCCATCATTACCGCAACATTATTTCATTACAATTTATCTCTGGCTATTCATTAGCCTACGCGATTAAAGCGTTGGCTTAGTATAGCGCCCTTGTTCCCCTATCGACGAATTTTGAACAAATATTTAAACAAAACTTGTTTGCTATAACTCCTGCTTAGTCTTTAAATGACATTGTGTTTCCGCACTGGATAAATTACGTACTGTTGACAAGGACTCAAGGAAACTACTAATCCACAACAAAAGTTTATTCATACGAATGCGCATTTCGGCAGCCAAGCTGCCTTCGTCAGCGTATCCAAGACTTGATCAGGACAGAGAGTTCTGTTCAGATGAAGTATGAGAATTACATAGACGTATATATAGTAAAAATGAACTAGTTACAATCCAATCAAAAGACAAAAAATAGATACAACGAAAAACAATAAATCTATAGGCTAGCTGAGATAAACCAATCAAGTGTCATCTTTGTTTCTTGTACGGTTATTTTTCCTATTGTTCAATGTGGGTAGATGTAGAAGTTTTGCCGCATCTCTTAGTTGTGTTACGTCCAGGGGGCCTGCGTCACTGTTTAGTAAATTAGTTGAATCTTCAATGGTGATTGCGTAGGATTCCAGAAAGTTTAACAACCTGGGGTCATTCGTGCTGTATATAATCTTGATGTCTTCGCGCTTATAGTCGTGTTGGAGGTCTAGAATATGGTCAGCGAACCTAGATACTGCAAAGTTTCCGTTTCTGATATACCTCAAATGTTCGCCTACTCTCCTCTTAACTGCTCTTCGCGATTGACCGTAGTAGACTGCGTCACATTTGGCGCATGGCAAGCTATAGACCCCAGGTCTATCTTCTTGTGGAACTATATCCTTTGGGCTCTTTATCAATTTTCCGATTGTGTTGGGACTCTGGTAGACTATAGAGAGGCCAAAGTCTCTAGTGATTCTCTTCATGCCCCTATTCAGTTGTAGATTGTAGGGTAAGACAAAAATACTTCCCGGTGTTTTTTCTTTTTGCAGCGTGGTAAAATTCTTCAGAAATAGCTTTTGTTTTACCTTCTTGGAGATGCTGCTAATAATTCCTTTCTGGTATCCATTCTGAGTAGCAAATTCTTCAATCATTCTGAGTTCTTTATTCCTGCTTTCAGCATTCAAGAGGATGACGTGCGCTCTATAAACCATATGACGAAAGGCTGCCAATTTGTGATGTTGGCTATGGTTTGAGTCCTGTTTAATAAAGTTAGGGACAAAGTTTGCTTTCCGGTGGATGTCATAACTCATATCCTGGTTGTACCTATTTAATCTAATGTCCAGGAAGGAAAGGGTTCCATTGCTCTCTATTTCCTTAGTAAAGTATATTTTAGACACAAGCCATTAAGGTTGGACAAGAATGTCTCAACGTCTTCCTCTTTCTTATTAACAATTGAGAAAATATCGTCGACGTATCTTTGCCACACTCTCAGGAAGTATTTAAACTCATTCATTGCTTGGTTTTCCAATTTCCCTTTGTTGCTAATATCTATATCCGGATATGTATATACGAGTAATTCCCGATGTAAAATTTTTGAGCCGTTCAGAGGTAATAGAAATATAAGACAGCCAAAACTGTGGACACTAGGATAATGCCAAAAGAAGAATGAATTTATAAAATCAAGCGAAAACGAAAACTAAAAAAAATCGCTTAATCGAGAAATTTTTTACGCAAACAAAGATTGTGTTTGCGTTAGCCTTTTTTGATGACAATCGGTTTCGCGATTAATTTATCAATATTTCATCTTCTTTCCCCCTTTTCCTCTTTCATGTCGAAATTTCTGTTTCGTTGTGACCATTAACTATACAAATAGGCCCGTAGCCCGTCAGTTATGCCATAAAATGAAAATTAAAATTGAGACCATAGGAAAATCTATTACCAAAAGTGACGTAGCCTTGTTTACATTTTCTACCAATTTTCGTAAATATTTGCTCATTTCGCTTGAATTTATTGAACTGCTGTTGGCTATATTAAATAACAAACTATTAATACGTAACTGATCGCCAGTTACGTACATGCCTTTACTTGGACTTTTTTAAAAACCACCTCTCCTTAAAATATTTATACGTAAAAAGAAAAAAATGACGATGCTTAAATTTCAGAATTTTTAGCGTAATCTTAACTTTTTAATGATTACGTTCAGTTTAGTAATCGGTAGCGATGTTTCTTTCACTTCAGGGTTGGACGGCTGCGATTAGTAAGTTTCTTCTGCCTACCACTTCGTCCTATTACACTTTCACTTCCTCGCGTTTACATTTTACACTTATATCACCAATTAGATAGCTGGATGACCACTTGCCTAAACGACGCAAAGAGTACGCGAGCACTGAGGCAGCATTACATTGAAGATAAGTTTGTCGCGGCGTCTGGTAAATGAATAGCCTATGTTTAATTTCAGAATGAATCTGCGTAGGCTTTAATGTAAGTAATTTAAGCAATTCAAGTTAAATTTGGTGCTCTCTGATGTGGTCGTCAGTCATTCGTTGATTATATCCTCTTCAATCTAGCCCTAATTTCAAGATTTCACAACAGGAAGCAAGGAAGGACATCGACCTCGATCATCAAATTGCTGACATTGGCTAACGTTAATTACGGTTAATTTATCAAAAGTCTCCTGTCCGATATAAAAAATCGACACACGTGTACAACTTAAACACTGGAGTTCATTTTCGTAAGTTCACGCTCTCTAAAATCAACTTATTGATTAGCTGTATGAGTTAATGCAGTGAAAACAGTTAAAACCGTATTTTCTCATTCCCATTATATCAGAAAACATTTTCATTGAAACGTTAAGTGCCGATTTTATAAGGCACAAAGCTTAAACTCGGATTTGACTACCTAAAATTTCAAAAAAGGGTCTTCAGGTATTTTTGTCCCATCCCAGCGTTGGTGATTTCGAACTCGGATGTACCTGCTCACATCATTCCATAGATATTCGGTCGGATTCAGATCTGGAGACTACGATCACCTTGGAAATAGGCCAAACTGGTAGTCATGCTCATTGAATCAATCGGACACTAATTGAATCTCATGATATAGCAATACTCTGATGAAAGTCTCCTTATTCTGGGACGGGGAACATAAACGGAAGAAATTGATCGTCAACAAGGTTCGTATGCACTGTTTTTGTATGGGGAAAAATGTCAGTTTTGCCACACAGATATTCCCCATATCATGATTTTGGCATGATTTTGGCATGATTAAACCTGCCTCTAAGCTTCTTAGCTTCGAGCATCTGTTGCTGATCACAGACCTTCTTCTGGCTACATGTGTTTTGTTTCTTGCCTGCTAAAAGACTTGAATCAGGATTTACCTTACAAGGGAATCCGTCGAACATGTATGTCACAGATTTCCACCAAATTAAATTATATTACTCATCTGAAGCTACTATAGATACTTGCAAAATAAGAAAGTGCGAAATTTTGTTCTTTCAAAATAAACCGCGAAAACAAAAATATATGTGCATACAAGGAATCCATTGTTAAAGCGGTCTGTGTGTATTAATGCGCTTAACGGAACTTCTTTCTTCAACTACTCAGCAATAAGCACGAACCCATTTCACATGAAATCAATTGATTTAGACAGCAGACGACAACTGAATGGATTCTCAAGTTTCTAAACAAACTTAGTTTTTAAAAATAGATTATTACAATTAGCTAATTGCCTTCCAGTAAAAATGTCTATAGTAATTAATAACTATTTCCTTAATTTATTATTTCATTTTATTAAGTAATTAAGTAATCTTCGTAAATTTTCCGTCACGGGGCTGGCTCATGTGCAACGTCGAGTAATACGTTGCGTTGGTGAGTGGGTATGTATCGCCGTGCTTTATAATTTTAAATAAAAATAGTATTCATGGATGCTTAGCTCATCTTATAAATTATTTCGAGACGAATAATTGTGCTGCAAAATTAAGAAATATGCTTAATAACAGACTGTTATTAACAGTGCTCTAACTGCAATTCTATGGCGACCGCCCATAACGATTTTGCTTCCCCTCTTACCGCCATGTTTGTTGAATTTTGCACTTTCGGAGCGCTCCGCCGCCGCACAACGCTATCGCTTTCACGGTGTGCTTGCGCGCAAAAAAAGTGCCTTCCATTAACTTCGTGGGGTTCCCTTGTTAGAGTAATCCGGCCAGGCCCCTGAGCAATTGCATACCTGCTGTATGAAGGCCGGTTCCCACTAGAGCGGAACCGCGGCGGAAATACCGCGCGTGACGTAAGCAGCGCGGATTTGACGTCATACCGCGTCGTTAAAACCGCTACCATCTAAAGTTGAGATGTTTTTAACTTTACTTTGGATAGTATCGTTAGGAGCGCACCAATCTTAGCGAACATCATCAAATAAACAGCAACACCCTTGCTTGTATCTCCGTCCATTTTTGTTTATTTGCAAAGACTTAAAACGCTACGTCGATTTTTTATGCGTCCATTTTGGGAAAACGCTCGAAGAGAGTTCGAAAGCGATCGAAGAGACTCTTGGGCTATAGCGTAACGTGCCGCGATAGTGGGAACTGATCGGCGGAATTATCGTTGCGCTTAACCGCGGTAGTTTTAACCGTTCCGCTTTTCGCGGCGGATAGTGGAATCCGGCCTTGATCCCTATTTTAAATTAGCATTCCTGACCAAAGCAAACGACCTGAATGACATCTTTCCTTAAATGCAATCTTTGAGAAATCCTGGAAGTATGCAAAAGATAAGTACGCTTGCTTTGTGCACCTCGATAAAGCATATGGCCGAGTTCCTTGTCAGAAGCTCTGGAGAATGTTGCAAGAATAGGAAGTGGATGGGCAATTACTGGTTGCTATCATGGTTTTGTACGAAAGCTCTGAAATGTCTGTCCGGATCAATGACATGAAGTCAAGACCATTCACCGTGGATGTTGGGCTCCGCCAAGGGTGCGTACTATTGGCCCCTTATTCTTTATTTTTATGGACTGGATAGACAGAAGCATCCTAGGAAATAAGCGTGTTTCTGGTTGACTGCTTGGTGGAGAGGTTGCTCTTTGCTGACGACCTTTTCCTCCTAGGTTCTTCTTACACTCACCCCCAACATGGTTTAGATTGGTTTACAGCCAAATATGAAGAGGTTGAATGAAAATCTGTGTGGCTGGTACTTTCAGGACAGTCTGCTCAGTTCGCTATCCATTTAAGGGGAGCCCATTGAAACAGATGAAGACGTTCAAGTATCTTGGGATTGCATTTACGATCGGTGGCAGAATAGAGAATTTGATACTCGGATCGGTGCAGCAAGCTGTGGCAACGCGAAATGTTTCGATTTGTGGTAACAAAATGTGAGCTAGGAAACAAAGCCAAGCTTTCTGTTTTCAAATCTCTCATTATGCCCATCCTCACCTATTATCAGGAGTCTTTGGTAATCACCGAAAGAGTGCGATCGCGGCCGAAATGAGATTCCTGACAGGTATGCAGATGTTACCCTATTAGTTAGATAAGCAGCACAATAAGGGAGTCTTTAGGTGTTTTGAGACGCTAAGTTTTGGCATTGAGAGGCCTCAGTTGCGTTGGTATGGCCACCGGGTACGGGATTTCGCAAGCTGGTCTTCCTAGGTAGTTGCCATCTTCTAAGCTGATGGGTAAGAGACCAAGTGGTGGGCCTAGAACCAAGTGGCTAAACTACATGGAGAAGTTCTGGGTTAGAGTCTCTTGTGTATTATCATTGAGGACAAGTATCTGATGGCAGAAGATCGCGAGCGCTAGAGAATCTCCATAAGGATTCTGCCCCATTGACTCTAACGAATAAGCAGATTTGAAAGTAAATAAGTATTCTCGATATACTCTAGCAACCGTTGTTCGAAAATACCCGATAGGGTTGACAGTATAGGAGATGCTGGACTCTGTGTGCAAATTGCAGATGCTACCATGCATGGCTTTTTCGAAGTCTCTCAGATCTTTAACCGCTAAGTTTACGTATCCTTCAACCGCTAATTCACGCAAAGTTTTCAGAAGAAGTGATTACATATTCAAATGCAACTATTAGACTTGCATCTGTCAAGTGATGTCATCATCGGCCTAATCTGCATTCTTTAAAAATGGTGTGCCTAATAAACTGACCCTTCAGTGTATGTTAAAAGGAACACGAGGCGGCTGTTGTTAGTGGTGGCTTCATCCTTATAAATGCATTGTAGCTCATTCGTCTTTTAAATTCTTCATTTGCCCAGAGTATTATTTAACTAGGAGGTTTAAGACTGCTTTTAAAAATGGGTCACAAAAGTTATATGAAAATTTCATCCCTTAATTTATCTTTTAGAAAAACAGTATGCCATTTTTATTGACTCTTCAATCATAATATTGTGCCTATTGGCAATTGAAAGAAGAACTTGAAATTCCTAATCAGAACAGCAACTTTGAAGGTTTCATTTCCTTCTGAATGCTTCAACATTTGAAAAGATAATATTATGTGTATGTAAAATTGTAATAAGTGCGGGGGTTATCAACATTATCCTTCGCTTTGCAAGCTTTTAATTATCTAATTCAAATCGGATTTAAATAATAATGAACAATTGAAATATTCATTTAATTCATTCTTGAAGAGCACGAAACAAAGCGGCAAAAATTGCTAAAAAGTTATCAAAGTTAGCGAATTGTGATATACGTACACAACCACACAATAATATATCCCTCAGCAGATGCTTCGAAGAAAGTGACCTTGTCTGATACCTCCACGATCAACCCCTAAATAAAATCACCTCACTCACCCTCCTGGGCGTGCTTTCAACAAGGTTGCGATACGAAACCACGGGTATTTGTGTCCATTCCTGCTTTAAATGAATGGGCAGTACAGCAGTCGATGTCGAACGTGGCTACCTGACCCTCACACTAATGCGTCTCATAAATGTTTAGGTCAGGCTTCCTATGATGGCTCTCTGCGGGCCAGGGGAGACGTTGACATCCATGTCTTTGTGGCAGCGTCTGTCTGAGAGACGGAAACAGGACATGGTCTGATC
The DNA here is from genome assembly GCA_023313115.1 of Rhysida immarginata. Taxonomy (NCBI): domain Eukaryota; kingdom Metazoa; phylum Arthropoda; class Chilopoda; order Scolopendromorpha; family Scolopendridae; genus Rhysida; species Rhysida immarginata. The sequence continues at coordinate 350,007 of JAHWFO010084984.1, forward strand.
GATTTCAATTATTTGAAGATTGCTTTAAAAGGTTTGATTAATGAAATTTTTAATATTTTATTACTTAAACATTGTTAATTGGGTTCTATTTTATTTTCATAATTTGCGTTTTGGTAGATGTAGCCTTCTTAACCCTTTTGAGTGTTGTTCGTTAGGATATCTTCAGATTAATAAGATTGGTAGTAGGAGTGTTTTGCAGTCTCTTTCTGAAACAACGTTTTTCCTATGAAAATACACATCCTACAGTAACAAATGTTGTATCTTATGATATATTTTCTGTAGTTAGAAATAGTTTTTTTTTTCGTTTTATTTCCTTGAGAAAGGGATAACAATCTTGGGTTTTTATACGAACTAGTGAGAATAGGAGTTGCTTCTATTTGTGGGTTCTCTTAATTCTAAGTATGTCTTTTTAGATTATATGAGAGAAGAAGTGATTTGTAATTATTGAATTAATAGGTATATCTCCTTTTACTAATGAGTTAAATAATTGAATAAATAAAATAAAATAAAACAAATTAAAAGTCACTAATATATTCTGATGAAACTTGAAGTTGTAATTGGATGAACTTGAATTAAGTAATTAAAATTAAATGATATCATATTTATAAAAACATTCACAAGTACAACAAATTCAAAACAAACTATGGTTGGTTGGTTCACAAGAAATTTTGGCGTCGACTACTAAGGTCATTTTGCGCCTTTTACCAAGTTATAACAGTACGCAGCCCGGGACAAACACAAAAATCCATGCCCACAGCGGGATTCGAACCCACGACCAGGCGGACTCGAGAACTAGAAAGCCTAGCCCTCTCGGCCACCTGGCTGGCCAAAAGATATTCAATGCAATTAAACTAAAAAAACTTTTCACAAACAGAAAAAATACTTGAACAAATACCAAACCTAAAAAAACATACCAAAAATAACAAACACCTTACTAAATCATTAATAACAACCACCACAAACAAAACAAGAAAAAAAGCAAATTTTCGTGTTATAGCATTTTACATAGATACATAGAATTAACCTACTTTTCAAAACACTTTAGAGAAAACATATAAATATGAAAACTAAATTTTAATTTACTACTTAAGCAAACTAATGTAAAGAGAGAATTTAAACGAACAAACTTGAAGAACGGAAAGGATAAATGGAGAGTGAAGTTATTCTTTATATATTTTGAACAAATAAAAGTTCTTTAATTTGTAGGCATTCCCACATACTGTTAAACGAAGTTTTCATATTCTATTACTAAAGTGTTTCTACGTTACATTGAAGCAAGCGATTAGCTACCAACAATTAGCAATATGTCTCACAGTAATTAGTTTTGGATAATATTAGGCCTAAGAGCAATATGCTCTTGATACCAATAAACTATGGATAACAATAGGTCTAACAACTCGTAAGGAGTTGGTTGATACAGTATATTACACGCCATATCTTAGCATTGAAAGTTTCCAAAGTAACATATATTACCATTAAAACATGTACTACTAAACAATTCCGACCTCTACTAATTACTCGTTATATTCACTCATGAACACATTGTTACGAGCTGTTTGATATATTACATGCCATATCTGGTTATTGGAAATTTTTGAGGGGGTATCGTAATGGTACCATTAGAGCACGTGCTATTGTACCTATTCCGGCTATCTCACCTTCGAACTTGTTCGTGCTTTGTCCCATTTTAATGGACTGGTGAAAACAGAGTGTGAAAAAGTTAATCCGTTTTCAAGTTATCGTAATAAATAATAAAACAATTCTTTTTATTAAGTACCGAAAGGTGCTTTATGCTTTGGCCTTGTCCGACCGTCCGTCCGTCCGTCCGTCTGTCTGTCCGTAACTCGATTTTCTCGGAAAGTATGAAAGATTTTAAAAATCTGTTTTCACCAATCGATAGATATGGGAAATGGCACGGACGAGTTCGAAGATGGTCGAAATCTGTACAGTGGCGCGCGCTCTAATTGTACTATTGTGATACCCCTCCAAAATTTTTCCATGTTAAGATATAGTAAGTAACATAACAAACCACTCGTAACGACCAGCCATGAACGAATATAACGTTATTAAATAGTGTTTAGCCAATTGATAAATTTAGTTTGAAATCGGTACAATTATTGCATTGGAGAAAACGCATAATAAGCATATAGGTTCGGCTCAGCGCGTGCTCTAAACGTTAATGAAATGGTGTGCGCGCAGGATGCACGAGATTGACGATTATTGAAAGGGCAGAACGGACTCTAAATCAAAAGAATTTTATTATTCGTAGGGAGCTTATTATTTATTTATTACGATAACTTGAAAACGAATTAACTTTTTCACACTCTGTTTTCACCAATCCATTAATATGGGACGGAGCACGAATAAGTATGAACCTGAGATAGCCGGAATAGGTACGTGCTCTAATGGCTCGTGCTATAATGGTTACATTACGATACCCCCTTAAAAATTTCCTCTAACCAGATATGGCATGTAATATATGAAATAATCGTCACGACGTCTCATGAACGAATATATGAGAGTAACTAGTGATAGCACGAATTGAAGTAACAGCACGTGTACGTGTAAGGATGTATCATTAATGAATATAACGCGTAAATAATGATAGTAGTAATTGGTTTACTAGCACGTGCCTAATAGTTCTATATGGTACCGATGGAACTTTCAATGCTAAAATACGGCATGTAATATATCAAACAACTCGTAACAACATATCATGACTGAATATAACCAGTAAATAATAATAGTGGGAATTAGTTAAGTAGCACGTGCCCTGATGTTACCATACGATACCATGTTACCATTAGAATTTTCAATGCTAAAATATGGCATGTAATATATCAAATAATTCGTAACAACGTGCCATGAGTGAATATAACGAACAAATAATGATAGTGGGAAATGGTTAAATAGCACGTGCCCTAATCGTACTATATGGTACAAAATGGTACCATTGGAGCTTTCAATGTTAAGATATGGCATGTAATATATCAAACAACTCGTAATAACGTGTCATGAGTGAATATAACAAGTAAATAATGATAGTGGAAAATGGTTAAGTAGCACGTGCCCTAATGGTAACGTGAGGTACCATATGGTACCAGTCGAACTTTTAATGCTAAAATATGGTATGTAGTATATCAAACAACTCGTAACAACGTGTCATGAGTGAATATAGCTAGTAAATAATGATAGTGGGAAATGGTTAAGTAGCACGTGCCCTGATGGTAACTTAAGGTACCGTATGGTACTGTTAGAACTTTCAATGCTAAAATATAGCATGTAATATATCAAACAACTCGTAACATCGTGCCATGAGTGAATATAACAAGTAAATAATGATAGTGAAAAATGGTTAAGTAGCACGTGCCCTAATGGTAATGTGAGGTACCATATGGTACTGTTGGAACTTTCAATGCTAAAATATGGCATGTAATATATCCAACAACTCGTAACGACTTTTCTTGAGTTAATATAACGACTAAATAATGATAGTGGGAAATGGTTAAGTAGCAAGTGCTCTAATGGTACAAACGGCTACAATGTTTTGGGCCACAAGGAAATTTATGAGGCCCCTAACTCTGAATAATTTCAAATGTTTCATTGGAAAACAAGAAATCTGTGGGAAAAAACTGATACAGGATTCAGGTGAAAAAAAAAAGCATAAGAATCAGTTCTTAACGTTTACCAATTTATACCATATAGTACCGTTGGAACTTTCAATGCTAACGCTGGAATTTTCAATGCAAAGATATGGCAATTAATATATCAAACAACTCGTAACAAAGTGTCATGAGTGAATATAACGAGTAATTAATGGTAGCCGGAATTGTTTAGTAGTACATGTTTGAATGGTGGCATATATATTGCCTTTGGCTTAATGGTATATAAAACTAAATACTGTGAGATATAATGCTAGATAGTAGTAGTTAATCGCTTGCTTCAATAGTAGATGATTACGTAGAAACACTTAAGTAATTGAATATGAAAAGATGATAGATGGCTTGATGGTGAAAACACATAACGCTTCAGCAATTAAGGCTCACTTCGTTTAACATTATGTGGGAATGTCTTACAAATTATAGAACTTTTATTTGTTCAAATATATAAAGAATAAGTTCACTCTTCATTTAATCCTTCAGTTCTTCAATTTAATTCTTTTAAATTCTGTCTATACATTTGTTTACTTAAATAGTAATTTACAATTTTCATGTTTATATATTTTCTCTAAAGTGTGTTAAAATGTTGGTTAATCTATATATATCTATGTATGATGCTATAATACGAAAATGTGCTCCCTTTATCTGCTTTGGCAGTAAAGTCATTTTTGTTAATTTATTTCGTTAATGACTTTATTGCTTTATTTATGTCATTATCTTTTCCTCTTCCTTTGTTTTTGTTTTGTATTTATGATTATATTTAATATTTTTTTAAATAGGTTTTCCCGTCAATAAATAAATAAATAAATAAATAAATAAATAAATAAATAAATAAAATATTATATGTCTACTCTTCGAGCATTGTTTAAGCTAGCTTGGAACATTCGCCCGTTACGAAGGGATTGTTGTAGCACGCGCACACATCCTTAGCTTGCGCGCGTTCGTTAGCTCGCGTCTGCTTCATTAGCTTGCGGTCGTTCGATTCCAAACAATGAAAAAAGACTTAGGAATACTTTCGAAAGTTATAAAAAGAAATTTAGTCATAATTATAAGCTGGTTGAAATTTATTCACAATTTATTCACAAGTACAAGGAAGAAAAGTGCGGAACAGAATAATATAAACGTCGCATCTATTTGCAAACAATAGAAGCGAGTTGTGCGTTTTGTCGACGAAATCATAATGTAAGAAACGAATGAACGGATAGGAAAACGGATAGGAAAAGGAAAGGATAGCTAAATTGCATAGCTATCATTTGATAATGACGATTCACGAACGAATACAATTTAATATTTCACTCATTGTTGGCGCTAATTTGATGCACGGGGGTGGGGTAATGTAAATCGTATTTCTGCCAATATTAAGCCCGAATTTGTCCCTACCGTAGAGGAGGCAACAATGTATGATTTTTCCTTGAGCATGGTGTCTCTCTAAGCGGTATTGATTGGACACGCCTCCGTTGCGACCAGTTTCGTCATTTCAAATATACACAAACTACAAATTAGAAGTTTTTCGGGTGGAATATATAAACAACGCAGTTCTTCAATGGCTTATATAGCAGTATTCATTCAGTATTCTTTCGGTACTTGATTACATCATTCATTAATGGTTTATTTAGAGATCAATCTCGTGCATCCTGTACGCGCACCATCTCAACAATGTTTAGAGCACATTGCTCAGCACGCGTTTTCCCCAATGCAAGGATAATTCGTCTCTTTCAGCAATTCACTACACGCAATGCATTGTTGGAATTGTGTCTACAGACGGACGGACGGACAGCTGAACAAACCGATCACATATGCACTTTTCTACGAAAACGTGCTAAAAACAACAGATAAACAAAATAACGACAACAACAATACAAATACAAATTTCAAAGATAACTGCCAAAATAATAAAGAGAAATGCAGTACCACTAACATAATTTACCAAATTCCATGCACCAATTGGGAACACGTTTACACTGGATAAACAAAACGAGAATTACAAACACGAATAAAAGAACACGAACGTGCATATCGAAATTAAGATTAAAAAAAAACCCACCTACATCACCATATCTCCGTATCTCCAAGAATTCGATTTTCCACCTTCCTGTCAACTTCTACATTACAATCTGGGATTACGTCATTCCTCCAAGTTCATCGATTTCCTGAATTCTTCAAGTACATCCAATTACAACTTCAAATTTCATCAGAACATATTAGTGACTTTTATATTGTTTTACTTTATTTTATTTATTCATTTATTTAACTCATTAGTAAAAGGAGATTTACCTTTTAGTCCTTTTAGATTGTTTACGTTCAGTTGCAGAGCGCAGAGGGAGTAGTGGATGCTTCATAATTGAAGCAGACAATTCGTCGTTAATTAGCTGAGGTAGGCAATGCGACCTGTGCAAACACTCTTGGTGTCGCACTCGAACTACCTGCTGTGACGAATGGTGTACTGTGGTTTTCAGCGACGAATCTCACTTCTGTCTCAGCAATGATGAACACCGAGCGCGAGTCTGGAGGGGACGTGGCAATCGAGTGGACCTTTCCACCATTTTTGAGTTCTTGAACGTAGAGCGATGGTTGGGGTGCAATAATATAATACTGTATACGGTATAATAAAAATGAGACGAATCTTTCAATAATCTGCACAAAAGGTTCGAAATTATGATTGCGAATGTTGCATCGGAAAAATTACACAATGTGCAGTGCCATTGAGAAAATTATCTGAAGGTTTATCTACTATCCAATAATTTTGTATTTAACTGAGGTAGCATAAAAGCTGTGAGACATTAGAATTCTATGTTTGTAATGATTAAACCTGTAAGTACACGAATTTTCTGCTCCTTTGTGATGATTCAGATTTCAATGAAATAAATTTCAATATCGCTTTCTGGCAAAAAATATTAAAATGTGAATTAAAAGTTTGTCGACATTCTTATTCAATGATCGCCCAATGGACATTAGCCAGTCAAAATGCAGTGTAATCTTATTAAGACTTTGTCTATGTAGACGCAATAATAATAATAATAATAATTAATATTTGTTTAATAAATTTTGGTAAACTGGTTTTGTCTCCAAGCTTCACGCGTAAGTAGAATAAGAAAATATCTGTTTTAAGAGAATTTTTATTAAAGAGTAAATATTTTAACTGTTGACGATGTTAGGAGCATCAAGTGGGTAACTGCCTCAGGATGAGAGCTAAAAAGAGAGTAAATAACCTACCCACGCCCTCCACTCACGGCAACAGTAATTAGAGTCATAAGCAACTGAAAGCGGCAGCTACAATTATATGGCCTCATGTGGTAGCCTACACACACGCAAGAGAAAAAATACAGCAAAAAAGGACGGATTAATGAAACAAATAGAAAATAGAAATCTTATCTCATACAGAAGATTAAAATTCTGAAAAATACATGAAATTCAAAGCGAGTACAATTTGCGAGGCAACGCAAAAAGGAATGTTATTAGAAATAATAATAATATCATTAATTAATAACTTTTGTCGGTAAAAAGTAAATAAAATTTATCAGAAAATTTAGAACACATCCTGGGAACTCGTTTGGCCATAAACTCCAAAAAAGTTATAGAAAAATAAGAATGGTTATAACATTTATATAAAACACGTAAATCTATAATTTAACATCATATACTGTCTTAAACAAGAATTCACTAATCTTTAAGTAAAAACAAAAATGATGATAAAATATTTTTATCATTATATTTTATACCGGGTGATTCAGTCAATTTCTGACCTTTTCACTCGAATGACGTGCATTAGGGATAAACAATTGAAAGAATATGAGCGCCATATCGAATTTCTAAATAGTTGGAGATTTTATTTAAACATGCGCTTTGCTTTCCTGAAGCAAAATGTTAAACAAGAAAGTATTACGATTTTTCTGAGGAAAGTTAGTATCGCATTCATTGCAAAAAAGCCAGTTTAACGGTAATTCATTTAACAGCAACCTCAGTATGAGGCTAACTTTTAACATTAGCTAATTTTTGTTATAACCCAGTAATTGAATTGACAGTTCTCATGATTCGCTGGTAGGAGTATAGATGATAGATTTCAGTGAAAAATTACCTTAATATTTTACAAGAAAATTTTTCTCTAAAATAAATCATTTAAAATATACTATACTGAAAGATATAGGGTGTCCGAAAAGTTACTGTAAATGGAAGAATGAAATTATGAAGTTATACTTAAGACAATGCAGCTTTATCTACGAGAGATGCTGGAAATGACATGTCTGCATAGGACGCTGCACAGTAACTTTTCAGACATCCTGTATTATAACAAATATGAACAATCAACTCTTTAAAATATAAATAGACATGTTATGTTTAATAAATCAAATTAATACCACCAATCTAAATCTTTGCATGCTTATTTAAACGACCTCAACAAGAATCGAGCCATTTTTTTTTTTACCGTTCAAGGACTTCTAAGGACTTAAGAAAATGGTACCGTGAATGCAAGGAAAACATTTTCAAAAACTTTCATAATCGTGGCGGGACACAGCTACAATGGCAAATTAATATTACACAGAGTTGAGTCAAAGGCCTTAGATGAACTTTTTAAGCAAATTTTTCCCATAAACTATTATTAAAAATTGCAGAGATTAAACTTAAATTTACCTTTGTAACGTGTGATCCACGTATTTTCTTCGATGATTTCGTTCACTGGAAATGAGTTCACTCGTAATGAAATGAGAACGAGATTCTGCAAAGTGATTTGCTCTTTTCTGCCTCGGTTAGACGGGAGAGTTTCGGCCTAAATTCATAAACAACGTGGGGATCGTCGGAGTGGAGGGACAATGTGCTCAAAAGGGGAAGAGAAGTTACCGTCTTCTGTGTATATAATCACATTTTTATTAGTATTTCCCTAGAGGAAACAGGCAAGTTCCTTTGGAGAATTCCCTTTATATTACGGGCAAAAATATTATATGAGCAAATATAAATTATGAAATTGACCAAAGAGCATACACATAAAAATAATAAACTCTTTAAAGATTAAGTAAGAACTGTGGAATGGAACAACCAAAAAGGAAAGGAACCTCTAATCCACAAGGAGATTAATTTAATCTCCTTGTGAATTAGAGGTTCCCTCCCTTTTTTATCTTTAAAGATATTAAATAAAAATTATGATATATTACATGCCACATATTTATTTATTTGTTTATTTATTTATTTATTTATTTATTTATTTCAGGTAGTATCAGATAAACGCCTGTCGGAGCTTATATGGCCTGGTAGACCAACGAGCAGGGTCCCCGGCAGGCGATTTCATAAATTCAAGATACAATTAAATTATAAGTACAAGATAATTTAAGGAAAAAATATTTTTAACTTTACGTTTTACTCATTCATGACAGTAATTTACATAATACATACTTGGTAGTAACAAAATTGTTTCTGTGATAAATAGTTTCTTCAAAAGCATTTGCGGGTAAACTAGGATTAATGTTAACTAGACTTAAATATAAATTAAAATCCTTTTTAATATACCGTTTAACTTCTGACCTCATACGTTAACTTGTCAAGAGTATTATTTGAGCGCTTCATTTTTTTCCTTGAAAATCTGATTTTCTCTCCTTCTTAAACTAATGACCTCAGCTGCAAACCAAACAGGATAACTAACACTTAGTTCTTTCTTTGTAATAAATGGTAAAATACATTGATATTATATCAATTACAAGTATTATAGAAATATCTTTATATTATTACGTGTTATTATCAGATTATCTAATTCATTAATTTTAAACTTTTATGTTGATTTATGAATGACACACGAAGGGCTTGCTAGGCAAACTGCTGGTAAATTTTTCGAGTTTATTAGAACAAGTTTACATTTTTTAGTATGGTAAACCAAGGTAAATCTTATATAATTTGAAAGTGGTTAATAGTAATGAAAGGGAAACGAAGTTATGTAAAGGTTGGGGAGATGTCAAATATTTTCTCTTCTAGTTCATTAATTCTTAGGTCATTGAGTGTCACTTAAACCTTGCAGCTGTTCAATTTCAAGCATTTGACATATGTAATTTATGCTTCAAGGACCTTCAAGAGACTCCTCGAGGTTCGTCGAGAGACATCATGTTGGAGCGGATTCCCTCTTAGGAATGGAAACCAACCAACCGTGAGTTTCGACAGATGAGTGCATTTCAAAAACAAAATTAAAACCGTTTTACTTTTTGGAGATAGCATTTTCATAGAAATGTTTATTACAACTGAGTCGACTGCATTTTAAGAACAGCTTAAGAGACAATTCACATTGTGCTTTAATATTTTATGCTATTCATGTCCATTTACACAGACTAGTGAGTCCAGCCTGTCGATAATTGTTTCTTCTTCTTGCATGAACATGTTCATAATAATGGAGTTCATACTATTGTATTAATATATGCAATTACGCGAGTTAAACATGAATTATTTAAAACTTAGCTTCAATTAGTTTGCTATTTTCATTTGATGAAAGCACTTGCTTCTTAAATTTAGCTTCACATTATGTTTCCTGTGTTCCATTCGTTTCTTCCATAAGCTTAATTGCACTTTGGTTTCATTCCCAACACGAACAAACAGTATCCTCTTAAGTTATTCAGTATTCTTGATTTTTATAAATTGAAATTTGATTATCTTTTTACGAATTGTAATTTTGAGAATTCATTAGTTTTAAAATCAATTATTGAGCTAATGCTAACTGAACTTCATTAAGTGAAAAAAAATCCAATAATAAACTTTTAAAAATTAAAAATAAGCTCATTTATTCAATTTAATGAAGAAGAGAAACATGATGAAAACAGCAAAAATGTAATCTGAAGGAAAAAATGAAATCATTAAAAATGTAAATACAGGAAGAAGAGAAAGAAGATGAAAACAAAAAATGTAATCTGAAAAAAAGAGATTATTTATAGTTTTAAAATATTTTATCTTTTAGTAATTTTGCAGTTGAATGAGGTTCACTAACATTTGCAAATCTTCCTCTTCCCAGACATTAAATTATATTCGAACTTTTAAATTGTAACTTCAATAAAAAACCTCAACAGAAATACTAAAATTAAAAAAAGGAAAAAAGTAGCATCAGTATTTAATAGGAAAACTACATCAAAGCAACCAACTCACCCAGCAAGAATTAAATTCTTTTAAAGGAACTGTTTAACATACCGTTTCTGAAAGCGTTGAAGAACTCTCCGTTGTTAAAATTCCCAAATTGAAAAAGACTTGAAAAATAATCCTTTTTTTTTTTCTTTAAAGAAATACTTTTTTTTTCCAGAGCGTGGTTGATATTTTTCATGGATTTCGTTTGAAGCAAGAAGGAGGTTAAATAATAACACGTGTTGAGATGAACTCGTTCAAAAATTCTATTTATAAAATCATCATAAAAAGCCTGCAAGTTATTAGCTTGACAAGATGGTCTACTTCAAAATTCTATCCCATGTAAAGTTTTATCAGAATGAATCACATGATTAGATTAAATTTATATTTTACCAGACAAAAAAACAATCATTAGATCTGAAGAAAGCTCTAGGAGTGATCTAAAAATTTCATTGATTTCATGAGTTCAGTTGTTAATTAATTATCGTTGCGGAAAGCAAATCAGGCTGGATTAAGTTTTGTTATTTCTCGAGAGGTTAAAATAATAAAAAATTAGTACAATTAATATTTAATGCACAGCCTGTTTTCAAAGATAAAATTAATAGCGAACTAAAAATTAGGTAATTATTTGGCTTTAATCAGTTTAAAATTTTTTGGACGAGTTCATCTTTGCATCGATCTTATTTGATACCATTAAAGAGAAAGATTTCATCATGTTAATAATGAAAAAAAAAATGAAAATATTGCTGTTGTTTATTTTCAAGGCTATTTCTAACCTATCAATTGTAAGAAATATATTATTAATTATAACTATTTAAAAAAAATATTTAAAACAGTTTTTTTTTTCAAAGAAAATGAAATTTTAAACTTGGATTGTACAGGGTGTCCACAAAGTCTGGGCACATAGGGGATTAGCACATACTTTTAAAACAAAAGAATTTTATTTAATTCTAATGTTAATAAATAATATTTTCAATATGATTTCCATTATTTTCAATGCATAATTTGATGGAGAGGAAAAATAACATACATAAATTTTGAAAAGTAAAGTATTTTTATTTAATTTAAACAACAGTAAAAAAAGGTAAATTATGATTTTTTAATTGTTTATGGCATGATTTTATTCACTGTTAAACCACCATATCCGCCTTTCCTCTCTCGGAAAAATAACATAAATAAATAAAATAGCGAAATTTCCCATGTACCCAGACTTTGTGGACACCCTGTACTTTGAACAGGGGAGAGGGATATTATATTGTTATTTTATGTAGTTTTCTCCATTGAGAGATTATAATGTATTTACTTCAGACTTTTTGTTGCAGTTTTATTTTAATTATAACTTTGAAAATGATCTTTTCTCAACAAAATTTTATTAACGCATTAATTTGAAAAATCTCCAAAATTCCGCACTTAAAGTGTTTGCTTCACGACTTCGTTAGTACTCGTAAATCATTGTTATTACGCGGTAAAAACAATTAAAGTAATGACATAACTATTTTTTTATCAAAGACTAGGGGATTAAATTTAAGCAATATAATCCCTACAACAAAGCACCCATGTGTCTTTTTGTTCTGTAAAAAAGCCATTCTTTCTGCTTTTAATATATTGCATGCAAACCGGTACATCAAAGGTAATTCCAATTGCTTTAAATTTACTTCTTTATATTTAAGCAGATTTTTTAAATTTTAAAGGTAAAGAAACTTAAATACTGGCATCTTGCAGCGGAAAATTTAAGGACAGGAGAAACGGAAACTCACGTCTTCAAGGAATTTGAAATTTTGGAATCAGCTCTCAGATCTTAGTTTCTAAATGAGGCGAAAATTTAAAAAATTTATAAAACGTACAGATTCACCAGGGGGCTTGATTGGAAGCACCGAAAGTGGAGAAAGTCACGCGCATGTGGTTTCAAGAAACGTCAGTCATGCTTCCAGCGTAGAACAGTAAGTTTAGATTTTTAATGAAAGAAGATTCTTTCGAAAATTCTGTAAACGATATAGAGATTGGCAGATTCGAACACTATACTGTGGGCAAAGGTCCTTGATATCAACTAACTGAATGTAGCGTTTTACGATCGCTAAAATATAATGTTATAATAACTGTAATATCATAAAATCTCAAACTCATTTTTGAATACATCCATAAATGACATCCTGCAAAATTTTTCTCTCCTTATCTTTTCTTCCGGCAAATATTGTATTCATTATTCAGTTAGAAATCGATTAATCTAAGGAAATTCGTAAACTACCCCAAAAATATAGCATTTCACAAAAGAACTGAATTGACATTGCCATTGTTCCAACGTGTATCAGCATTCTATTAACATTTAGTTTTAAGAATCCATCAGTTGTTAGCAAATGTATGTCTATGAACATAGCTTATGTTAGTGACTTTTATACATGTATACGGTAATTATAATAAATAATACAAGCATGTACTTAATTGGTGTGTACAAAATGCTTTCAGTTTGTATCCGAAGTTACAGATATCAGCTTGATAGTCGAGTTCTGCCAAACACGTTTGAGTGTGTTCCTGTCAATATTTGTAACAATAATTGTATTTAAATCTGTGAAAAAAATAAAAGAATGGAACAATTTTGTTTTAATTACACATCTTGAAAGTTCGGGGTCTCTACCTAATCCATATAAGCAATGAATAAATAATTACCTAAATAGATTATAACTTTGGTATAGGCAATAATGTAGTAGAAAGAATTGTGGTGGTAGTTATATTTGTAAAATATTTTTATGTATCCATAATTTTTTGCAGCATGGTTAACCATAGACACCTTCTAAGAAAAAATATTTCGAATTAACAATTAAGAAAGTTAAAAGGGACCAATTTTTTGTAGGCAAATGATACATTTTCCAATTAAGATTCACATGCATCTTTGGGATTCAAAAAAAAGCACTCTAGATACAAGATTATTCAAAAAATGATGGTACAAAAGTAAAGCTGGTTTCTTTTTATTGAACTGACATACAAAAACCTTATTGATAAGAAAGTCTAGAAGAGCTTCATAAGTTTCATTTCCACCAGGATGTTCGCGACCAGTTAATTGTTAGTTGTGTTTGATTGTTGATGTTATTTATTGTTGTGAATGTACGTAATTTGTTTAATTTTTTAAAAGTATTTTCTGTTTGTTATTGATTTCGATTGATGTTTTTGCTAATTGTTTTTGAACAAAAATTATATCTATGCCTTTTGATTCTTTATCTGAGTAGTTGTTACAGCAGCTAACCTAACCTAACCTATCGCTATATCATGATTCTTTAGCGTATTCTAAAAAAATGCGTTGTTTCCGGTTCAAATACTTACAAAATTAAGACATCCGTGTACTTTCCATAAAATAGAAATTCAATAAGAAAATTTATTCGCCATTCCTTTCATATTTATGAAGGCTTTTTCAAAAGTTTTCTTTGAAAATCTTTTGAACATGCAGGAAAACAGCAACATTTGCGCTTGCCAAGCAAATAAAAAAGGTTATCTTACAACCTTCCTTCTCGCTTCATTTTACACCCAGTAAATTTTGGTTGTTTCCGACAATGAAGAAATTTTTACGGCAGGAAATTACCAGTGGACTCAACTTATCTCAAAGAAACCTTAACATACCTCCAGGGCCTTAACAAAATTGAAAGAGGCGACATGAAGAAGAAAGTTCGTGTACACCGTTCTTCCGTTGCTCAAAATAGGAAACAGTCTCTCCATTTCATTTTACTTACGTTCAATTTAGTTGGCTTTTCCGCTGCAGAATGGCGCAATCCTTCAATTTTGATTGCAAGTGATTTTATGGTGATAGTTGTTCTATGTTCCCGGATTCCTTCCCGAGTGAGGCTGTTTTTCTAAACCCATTTTTCTAACTAAAATGAAATTGTTTCAGAGCCCTGACTTGAGAGTCATGTGCTTTCAGTATTTTCGAATGCATTAACTAGGTTGAGTTTTATTTTCTTGAATTCTGTAGTGGAATATTTATGAAAAGCGAAAAATTTTCTCAACGATGCTGAACTCTCGCTTATCTATAAAATAAACCGAGTCTTTACATTGGTCGCGTTCGACATCGCGCACTAAACGCACTGACGTGTTCGTCATCGCGAGTGCGCGCACTACCGGGCGTTTCGTGCACGCACCAAATAACTCTAGGTTAGTAGCAGAGTCGTTTAGTGCGTTTCAAGATGGCGGTGGCCTAAAGCTTGAAATGCAGCGATACGATAGTTTAGAGTTTCAGTTTCAGTTATATTATACAGCCGACAGGTATAATAATTATTTATGGTGTATCGTTTAAACTAACATTGCAATATCTACCGTGTAATGATCTATTTCGGCTTGTTATATGCAGGCAGGGGATGTTTTTGAGCAGTAGGCATGCCACTCATTGTAGTACTGGTGAGGTGAACATGCCACTTTCGTGTTCTTTCCTGTTCTTCATGACAAGCACACAACACACTTTTTTCAGCGCTCACACGGAGTGACATCACTAGGTACACATGTCGAACGCGCCCATTATCTTCTAACCTTCAGGCCTCACAACTCTCAGTGATTACGTCATCAATATTAGGCCCGAACTATAGCGCTCCTAGCAGGAGGTAATAGAAAAACGTTTTCTTGCTTTCTGAGTTTTCATGTGCTCAAGAACAACACAGCTCTAAGAATATTTTGCACAATATTATAAAAATTGCAACTAATATTTTTCAAATCATATTATTATGAAAAAAAAACGATTCCTGCATCGATAACATTACCTGCTAATAGCTCTGTACTTTGGGCCTAATACAACGAAAAAATACTGCTTGTTAAAATCCAAGATGGAGACAATGAAGGATGAATTGTTGCCCGGACCCCGGTGATCATGTGATTTTTGAATGCCCTGGCCTGTCTCTTGTTGGCTTCGGGCCTAATATTTATGACGTAGTCAGCTAGCGTTGTGAGGCCTGAAGTTTAGAAATCTTTACTTCAGGCCTCAATACATTTAAAAACAAGAACAATACAAAAAATCTTCTTTTCACCAGAATTTTTCTTATGCAACCGGGAATGTGAACTGGAAACCACGTGACATTGGGAGCTTCTGACACCACGCAAGGCCTTCTATAATCACCAGGCCAGCTCACTAAAAAATATGGCGACAATTGGAGGCCGATTGTCTACTTGGCTGTCTGTGTGAAATAAGTTGAAATAGAAGAATTAGTTCACAAATTTGGTTTAATCTTCTACGTAACAAAATCTAAGTTTTTAAAACTTTGTTATTTAAATGGCTTTATGTTTCAATCAAAATACTGGCAATATATGTGCAAATAAATATAGTAATATTTTTTTCAAGGTAGCGCCACTATGGAGGAACAGAAATAGCACCTTTTCTATAAAAAAATTCGAAAGCACTTGTTATGAAGTTAGAAATTACAACCTCTGACAATTAAGTTCGGTGAATGAGTTCACACAACAAAATGCAAAACAGATAGAGCCACATTTACTTTATTGTCCTTCGAAATAATCATCCTGGAAGGCAATACACTTTTGGGATCGGGTGTATAAGTCCTGGAAGCTCCTTAGGGATGGCTTTAAGTTCACGTGTCACATTTGCTTGAATGTCTGGAATGTCCGCAAATCTGTGTCCCTTTAAGGCCCATTTCAGGCGTGGAAACAAGAAAAAGTCTGCCGGTGCCAAGTCTGGTGAATAAGGTGGATGAGCTATGGATACGACCCCTTTGTTGGCCAGAAACTGTTGCACGATTACGGCAGTGTTCCTCTTTGATCCATTATCCACAGTTACGTGCGCACGCTACACCTTCAGCTGAAGAAACGAGCATCTGCTAAACCATTGCACGCACAAACGTGACCTGTGCTTAAACAATGACTGGGCTTGTATTCACATGCATTGTTACTCGCGTAAAGCTCGCACAGATTAGGGTGTGACGTCATTCACCGAACTTAATTGTCAGAGGTTGTATTTATTGAATGGACTAATTATTTAATAAAGCTCTGTAGTGTGTTAAATGTAGTGTTCGCTTGCTTCAGCCACATTGTTTCAAATCTCAAGCAAGCCTACAATCGTCGCAACGTTTTCAGTGAGCTGACCTGATGAATTTAGGAGGCCTTGCATCACACCACTGCCAACTAAATACTAAAAAATCCCGGCAATTATAGTGCCCGGCACGAAAGAAAAAGGAAACTGGCACAAGTGTAAATGAATAAAACTCGTTCAACCAATCAGAAACGGACAGGAATCAAGGCATTATTTACTACTGATGCCAGGTATAAGTAA
>JAHWFO010084984.1:367401-436593 GCA_023313115.1 Rhysida immarginata
TTCTGAGAACTCGTTTCATTGACGAAACTAGTTTCGCATCGCAGGCTCGCACTCGCAGTTGCATTTTGCAAAATGGCAGAGCTGTGATTGGTTTGGCAATTCTACATAAAATATATAAATTAGGATTCTCATAATAAAGCTAATGGACTAATTTGTTGATTAGTAAACAGTAGATAGGTTAAACGCATAAATAGAGAAATATACAAAATTCTACGCCTTTGTCGGATATCCATATTGTTGACAAAGCCATAATGCACTGTCAACTGCACTTTCAAACAATGCCATAATGCAATCGGACAAACAAGATAGAAAATCGGTTCGTGGAAATAGATTGGAGTCCTAAAACTAGATCCGCGAATCTAGTTTGTCAAACCGAGTTTCCCGAATTGAGAATTGTCAGTTCGTGGAAACGGGGTATAAGAACCAATCCGCTTCTAAATGCGTCGTTTCACATTCGTACAATGTGAAAGCTAGGCCTATCGAAAGCATAACTATAGAATAGTGAAAGATTAGCCAACATTTTCTTAGAAATTATTAAATTCTGGGAATCTATTCAATTTCGGAGACGTTTCTGGAAATATATTAATTTCCGGGGACATCTCCGGGGACGCTTATTCACCGGGGACTGTTCTCGGAAATCGGCGACGTCTGGTCACCCTAATAATTTCATATATGTAGGACTCAATTGTTGAAATCTAAAAATATGACGTTGCAAAATTAATTGAAATATAACGCACGATATTTCTAAGAGATAGGCTGTTGAAAAATGGCAATATCCGTAGCGTAAATGCATAACAAAAGTAACGTTTCATGTAGTTTCTCAGCGTGTCCAATTAGATTGCCAATTTCAATTGTTGTTATTAAGTAGCGAAAGAATGGAGTTACTTATTGGTTTTTGCAATGTCCGTCCGTCCGACTGTCCTCTTCATAATTTCTGCAATTTTTTACGTCAAAGGTTGAAATTCGAAATGTAGCTTATTATGGGCATGTGTACCTCCACTATTTAGTTTCGTTTTAACTGGCCCACTGGGGTCGGAATTATGGGGGTGGAAGTTAGAGGGGACCAAGTCATCTATGTGGTATTTACTTATGTAAAGGAGTGAAATTCGATATCTAGGCAAGATCTACATTACTATGACGTTTGGGCTAAATTGTCCCAGTGGGGTCGCAGTTGTGGAGGTGGCAATCAATTGGTCTTTAGAACTATGGCAACATACGGCATGTGATATATCATTCGTTTGAAAATGATGAGAAAGGAAAGAAAATAGGGTTCTTTTATATTTTCTAAATACTACGTTCGAGAAAATCAAATTTTTGTTAAAAAAAGAAAAAATTGGGGGGTTAAAAAGTGCAGATGAATGGGTAAAAATAGATGAACTCAGGGCTTCCGCTACTTTCCTATACCTTCCTCGGGAGGATTAATTTCTTGTTGTTAATTTTACTTTGCATGAATGTCCAATAGTTGATATTGGTAGTTTAACTTGACACACCCAGTCAAATTTTCGTTGCATAGAGCATGAAAAATTCGAGAGATACACGAAATTATTATTGAAAAAAAAGAAATTAAAATTAACAAAAGAAAAGACAAAGTAGAGGTACATGTCTAAAACTATTATGTGATTTTCTAAGAAAACTTACTTTTTAAAAAAATATCAGTATTCGACATCAATTTAAACGTATAAATTACCCAGCTCAATATTATCCAAATCATCCAACTCAAAATCATTATTTTCAGTGGCAAATGGTCTCAGCTGTGCTTGAGGATAGTGTTCCTCTTAATTTCGTTATAATGAGTCGGATCTGTTGGGAGGTGGGGAAAAGCCTCTGCAGATGTTGATTTTGAAGAGATGAAGAAATAATATTTAGCATTTTTAAATAGTTTGCCCAATGTAAAACATTCATTTTGATATTAATTACTTTTTTACAATCTCATTTCTTTTTTAATATCATATCTTAAATCGTCTTCATCATTACACTGCTTTTCTATTTTCAAATGCCATTAAGATGATTAATCGGTTGTTCTTTAAAATATCTCGTTATTTATGATTTTTAAGATAAATAATCGAGGGAATTACTAATGATTCCTGGTATTCTATCAATGCAGAGTTAATAAGCAGTCCATTGATATATAATAATGACAACTACTTTTTCAAAATATACATTTAGGATTATCAATTCATTCACTTCATATAGCGTCGAAATATGTTAATGGCACATTATCTTCCATACAATATACAATATTATGAAAAAAGCGAATCGTAAAGATATGCAATTTACGCATTTTAATTATCTCACAAATAAAAAGTAATTCCTATACCATCACGGTTCGCGATTAGTATTGCTGCTAATATCAATAGAGTTGATACGTTAGCACAATTATATTAAGACTTCAATTTCAAGGAATAGATGTTGTTTTCCCCGCTCCTTCCACTCCTAAAACGGCTCTAGGGCCTTCACTGTCTCGTGTCAAATGTGCACCACGATTATTTCTTGGGATAAAATGTGATAGGACGTGGCATTTGCAACATCAATTCCTCCTAATGCGGAAGGTCTAATTTGCCGGAGCCTTGCTTTCATCAGTCCGCAGGGCCTAAAGGCACAGACGTTAGCTTTAGCTTTAACGTTAGATTAAAGTATTTAATTTGGTTTTGTTTATTGGAAAATTTTGAAAGATTTTGAGAAAATGGGCGAGAAAGAGTCACTCAAGAGTGTGCTTCCACTTCCCCTTCCCAACGGTGTGCTTCACTGCAATTCAAGTGTGTTAGAAAACTCAGCCAACCTGGCCAGCTCAACCTGACCTTTACTGACTCTTTCTCGCCCAATTTTTTTTAAAATCTTTCAAGGGGAAGGGTGTGATTAAAAATTGTTTTTAGACTAATGTGGTGTTGCTCAACAGGGTAGCAATTGGAAAATTTTCTCTATCTTTAATAGTTTTCGAGTTAGCAAATGGTTGACCTTAAATACTTGTAGACGGTATGCGTGCTTCTTACGACGAAATTCCTTTATAGCAGTAGCGGAGTTCTTGTCGTTTCGGTAGCAGAGCATTGTCGCCATTGTGGAACAGAACAGAAGACTGGTCGCTAACCTGCTTTTATCTGCTCGTCATCTGCTCGTCTTTTGTCGCTAATCTCAGTTAATACACATGAGATTGCATTCTTACCACCGCGCCACCTACCAGCTGCGTTTTGTACCAATTTTTGTTTATTTAATAAATAGCGAATGCACTGTGTTCGTCAAGTTTTGTGTCATTTGCGCCACTAGAACGGCCTCCACAGCACTTTGCGTTGGGGAAGTTTAATTTTGATAACACTGTATATGCCACAGAATATGAAATGAGCACCTATACCTATGTCTTCATATAGGTCTAGTTATTTTCGAGCTCATGTGTTTTGTTAAGCCCAGTCATGTTGAAAAAATGACTAAAATAATGGGCTAGGAAGAACTCCTGAAATTAATTAATAACCTTTTCAATTTCATTAATTGTATGAAAATAAATTTCACAAAAAATCTGCTGCACTTCCTGGATTGTTTCCCTGACTCTGACGGACACCAGACGACCTGCACGTATGTCATTTTCAATAGATCCCTTGCACTTTAACACGACTCACAGTCTCATTGTCTTACACCTGCAGTTTCAGACATGTAACGCCCTAAATATTTGACAAACCTCCGAAAAAGCCCAATTCGCGGCTTGAAAGTCACACAACCATCCCAGTATTGCTGCCGGAAGATAACTCTTTCCAGGCATCGCATGACGTGTGGATAAACCCTCACAGTAGTGCCACACGAAGACATTTCTTAGAACTTATTGACTATAATGGTATTTTTATAATTCGACAATCAATCCATGCAAAAATTCGCCTGTGAAACTTTGCTAGAATTAATACTCTATGTGAAACCTCATGATTAAATTGGTTTTGCTCAGTCAAGGAAAATTGGTCGGCATATACAGCTTATTTGTATTAGCGCATTGATATAAACTGAAATTGTTTGAATGTCTTTGAAAAAGTTTGCAAAATAAAATTTAAATTTTTTTTTTCGTTGTAATTCTTAAAAATGTCCTTATTTTACAGCTTCTTCCATTAAGAACAATCATCTTGCCATCATTAATATTAGAATGTTGGCCTGCAATTATTTTTAATAAAAATCAAACGCTTGAGACTAATTGTTGGGACAAAACGACTAAAACACAATGCTCAGCACATTTCTCTGATATCAAAGCGAAAAGAAAAATTGAACTTTGTCATCATCTTCTAAGAGATACTCAAAATGTTTTCCCTCATTCTCAATGGATGAGCCAAATCCACTCACGATATAGTCTTGCGATTTTGAGCTCACCCATTTTCTGTGCGTTGCCGAAGGATATCAACATCGGGCACTGGATTGGAATAAACAATTGACTATAAATCAGATGAACGAGCAATCCCTTCTCCAGAAAAGTTTTCTCTACGGCATTTTCAAAAGTACAATTCAAAAAACAACTCTTTATGTGCTCTTCTTTATTCTCTTTTTTTGATCACCTCTTTTATTGTTTTAATGTGATGCAAAGTCTTGATATGTTCAACACTTCTATGGGTTGATGAGGAAGTAGCGAACTCATATGACAACATTTCTTTATTCTTTAATGACAATATAAAATAATCGAAAGCTTAGCAACTCTGTATAAAAACCGCATTCAGAATCAAAAGCATCGCGGAAATGTGGTTTCTCAACAGGGTGGGGCAAAGAAATGAAACTTTTTCAAATAATCACAATGAAAACGCAAATGAATGTATTTTTATTATTTTGCAAGAAATATGATGTACGAAGGCGATTCAAAAAGTAACCTTAACATTTTTTTTTATTTCGCACAAAACACATGTCAACAAGGAACAAATGGCGTCAATTTTCGTTCAGTACACGTGCGCCATCGTTTTGGTAGTGCTTCAATGCCTGCAGAAAAAAAGTTCTTGGGACGTGTGCGGAGCCACTCACGCACCGCCTCCTGAACTTCGGGGGAGTACGGAGGATAGAACAGGCATCCAAATTGTAGGTCTTTTATGGTGGCAGCTGTGTCACGGGAGGTACGGGGCCTGGCGTTGTCGAGTTCGAGCAGGACTCCATTTGTGAGAAGTCCACGACGCTTGGTGAGGATGGAAGGTTTCAGTTTGGACCACAGAAGGTCCGAATACGAGTCACTGTTGTTGATGGTACCTTTGGGCATGTAATGCTCGACAATCGGGTTTAGGGAGGCGGAACCCAAATGCTTGGCGGCCGCAAATTCCAGTCTGATGAAGAAGTTGAGGAGGCGGTGCGTGAGTGGCTCCGCACACGTCCCAAGAACTTTTTTCTGCAGGCATTGAAGCACTACCAAAACGATGGCGCACGTGTATTGAACGCCAGGGAGACTATATCCAAAACTGACGCCATTTGTTCCTTGTTGACATGTGTTTTGTTCGAAATAAAAAATTTTAAGGTTACTTTTTGAATCGCCCTCGTACATAGTGGAAATTCTAAGAAGGCGTCCTTGATTTTGTACACATTGTCGGAGTCGAAGATTCCACCACAACCGAAGGAGTCCCTTTCTCGCACGAAATCTGGATTCTTGCGTGTTCCTCATTCACGCCATATCAGGGCACGATGATTGTTAGGCTGCTGATTGAGCCTGACTCATCAGAAAAGAGACAGTTGTGCTCATCCGCCTTCTGCGGATTCTACGGTGTTCAATAGATAACGGACTAGTCGCCGGCTATATATTCCAACGCGATGGATCCTATTTCGTATGGTCTGGGTGCATATCCAGATTTCGTCACATTGCTGCGCCGGTCCCTTCTTGCCAATAACGTCAAGTAGAGGTCATCTCTTGCTGTTGTGTCATGTGGGCGACGCTGCCCTCGTCTTCTTCATACTGTGCCAGTCTTTTGAAAGCGATTCCACATCTGCTAATCACGCTCTGGGATGTTCCAAGAGCTGCTGCTACTGTCTTCTGTTTCAAGACGCCCTTGTGTCTCTGCAGGCTTTGGATTCGGGCAAATCGTGTTGCAGCATTTGCTTTTCTGATGTTCTTGTTTAATAAACAAAAATTAAATGCTTCTTTTAATCGCTTCATATTTATTTTGAAATATCCCCTACAATTTGTGAGCAGTGTGCAGGATCACAAATTTAAAATTTTGACCAAACTTGGATCGCCATTTTAGCCATGTTCCCGAATAGATTGGACATTTACTTAGTTTTTGACGTGTTTTTTCGATTCTGAAATTAAAATAAAAAAAACTCGAAAAAATCTGACAAACAGAACTATCGATTTCGCAAATTCAGTAACGATATTTTTAACTAACAATTCCATTGAAAATGTTCGTGAGAAGATAAGAATGGTATTTTTACTTTACACACATCAAAACCTATCAAACAAACCCTCGTAATATTGCAGAGAAAGCATTAAGAAAATTTTATGATGCAAATATTGGATATTCTATACTTAACTCAAATATTGACGACTAGCTTACGAGTTAAAGAATTACTTATACGCGCTTATTATGCAAATATTGGTGTTAAAATAGTTAACTTCTGAGCTAAGAGTTGCACTTAAACGTTTATTATCCAAACATTCGTTAATGCGTGAATTTCGATTAAGATTGGTTTGTTATATTTAAATTAAATTTAAAGTTTCAACCGGGAATTTTCTCAATGCATTAGCATTAGGAAATTTGTTTTTAATTAATTTTACTTTAATTCAATAAATATTTAAACTTTCCTATTTAATTCGTGAAATTTTAAATTGCATTTTTGACAGTGTTAAATTCTTCTTAACATTAATAGAGTCATATTGGTAGCACTCTAGTATTTACATATGGTACTGAAATCCTTTCATATTTATATCATTCTAAATAACAAAATAAAAAAAGGAAGATTTCAAGTTATTTATAATAATGGTTTAAATTTATTTAAAATATTTATAATGCCTTTGCAAACTACCTTGTACATTCATTAAGCTTTTAATGCTTGGAAAACAGTTTGTAAAATCTCCTAAATATAATGTTGCAACGAGATTCGTTGACACTTTTCGCTCTGGACTTAGAAACAAGAAGATGGGCAGACAGACGGGCGTCAACTTGCTTTTAACGGTTTCTTTTGCTAAGAAGACAAAGCAAGGCAAGAAAATCGGTGCAGTCAGATCATTAGGCAGTATCAAGTGGAGAAGATAAAGCAGACGAAACAACCATTGAAGTTGCTTCTCCAATTTAATGCATTCAACTTGTTTACAGATTACGTTTTTAACGAACTAATCAACACAGGAGAAAGACAATTTTTATGTCCTATCTTTTTCATGCATATAAGGCTATCTACTATATTAATTCTAGTCAGGTTGAGTGCTTTGGAACCACAGAGGATCCAAAAGCCAAGAAAAACTTTAAAAACTTAAGTATTCGCACACGAATGCAGGTAAAAAGACTCTATTTGCACAGAAACAATTGAAATGAAGTTAAAAAAAATTCATATTAGAATTGTTCGCCTTTTGACCAACAGATGTGTGGGGGGATTTTCTTTCAGTACTTCAGACCGGATTTCTCGCACCACCTGAGCTGGGCGTGTTGGCTGGGGCTTGTTTCTGGTCTGCTTCTCTGCTCGTCCACGTTCATTAGATGGTCGCAATTTATTCCTTTTGATTATTCGACCCACAGTAGCTTTGGATATCACAATACCATTTCGTTTGCATAATTCCATAATGCACGAAAGACTGAAGTTAGCGTCGGAAAAGGCCAAACATATACCCTTCCCTAAAAGCTGTGATTTTGGAAGCCATGTTTCAGCACGAAATGTCCCAAATAACAGCAACAAGTGTATACAAAGCTAATCCCCATGAATAGTGGACGAGTCATGCAAATCACATTCCGTCAAGATCATAAGCGGCGTTTAAAGTCGTCTCATTTTATCTGAATCAACCCTCTGTATAAGCGATATATTATTATTATTATTATTATTATTATTATTATTATTATTATTAGACAGCACCCCGATGGAGTATAAAGGAATAAAAGGAGAAGAACAATAAAGCTAATCATGGTTTTGACGGCTTAAATAATGGTCTTTTAAAAGGCATTTGTGGGATGTGCAGTCATATAATTTGAAGCACAGCGCTGAGGGCAATCGATTGCAAAGAGATATAGCAGTATGTGGAAACTGTCTGGAGGAAAAGTAAGACACACGATAAGGAATTTCAATTTTGTAAAGGCGGGTTGAAAGGTATTGGCACCGACGCAAAGACAGTCTTTTACAAAAGAGGCAGGGCAATCAGCACGTCTGAGAGAGTCTACTATTTCAGAAGTTAGAGCGATATTTTTGATGTTTTTATAGTAGGTAGATCGTAACGACAGCAGGCTTGGGACGTTTCTTTTATTATTTAACTTTATTATTATTAGGTTATACGCTATTATTGTATCCCAGAAACACATGTACAAGAAAACAAATGGCATGTCTTTGAAAATGATTGCAGCTTTCACACTTAACTGCTTTAAAGATCTTGTAAATTTAAACCATTTACTGTAAATTTTCAGTTCCAAAATCATTTATTAGGATACACAATTAAGATTCTCATCAAAGCATAAACTATAGCAAAATATGCACCACCAGGTTTTGAAACATCCAGATAGATAACATCACCCCATTAAAGGAGAATGGTCCATGCACGTTGATATAACTTACAGCACAATGCTGGTGATTTTAATGGTATAAATCGCAGTGTAGATATATTGAAGTGGATGTTATTATTTTTAACATATAAATTAAATAAATGTCTAAAGTTACCTTTCACACGTATTTTTCCATTCAGCATTTCAGCTTTGCTTACCTTGAAATGATCTTGGCAGACAAAAATTGATAATGATGGAGAAAACTCATCCCCAGAGCTGCCTCGGTTGTGTTAACTGATTTATGAAGTCACATGGGATGATTGACATTTTAGTGGATAGCAACTTATAAAAATTAATTAGGTAAGATACGGTAAGGATTTGGGAAGCGAAAATTTTTGTGTATTATCTAAGAGACGTATTCTTTAATTTGACAATATTTAAACAAATCATAAATATTCTAACTCAAGCCTGACTCACAAATGAGAGCGATGGTGGCCGCGCATGCGCAGTGTATAAAGCTTGTGAAATAGCCCTCGTATTACGTCTTTCTTCAAAATCTTCAAATGGTTCTATGAGTAGCCTTATCATAATAATAATTTGTCATAGTTCAAAATTATTGCATGTGATAATTTTAAAGTGGATATTTTTATATTTAGAATTTTAACTATAAAAACTACGAGGTATTAGGAATAAATGAAAAATATTTATGTAAACTTCTTCAATAAATGAAATCTAAAAATTTAATAGTGTGATGATTTGTTGCATTATTGATTTAGATATTTTGTTTCACTGTAAGCTAATTATAAATATGGAATTTAATAATCCTTTACTGATTTTAACAGCCAAAGTTATTGGATTAAAGTTATTATTATTATTATTATTATTATTATTATTATTATTATTATTATATTGTTAGCAAATCAATCGAAGTGGATATTTTTTCCTCTTTGATATGTTGTAAATGTAAATATCCTGTCCCTTTAGGAGTTTGTTTCTTCCACTTCGTTCCTTTTTTTTCAACTCCTCCCCCCCTTTAATTTCCGCTCTGCTCTCTCTTTCGTTCTTTTCACCCTCCCTTATACATCATTCCCTTTAAGCGCTCCTTCTTTCTTTCCACTTAGTACACAGATCCTGTAGCTTGTGCCAGTAACTTCGGGTCGTTGGAAACCCATTATTTCTATTGCGAGTGTGGAAGAGACGTGATAACAGAAAAGGAACAAGATCCACCGCCAGTTGCTGGCCCCAGTCAGCAAACGCCACGAAGACAGACTTTTCTAAAGGCAGTGAAAGAAATGAACAGCAATAATTGCAACCGTTCCAGGGGAAAAACTTACTTGCCAAAAATAAACTTCATTTTCTTTAAATGCTTTACGCTTCATTATTAAGCGGTCGAAGAGCGCCGTTGGTTCTCTTTTTAATATGTTAATTTCAAAGAGTGCAAGCAACGCAGGGCGCGAATTGGTGTTGCGCTATATTTCCTCATTTCCTTCACAAAACTTCGAGGGAGGGCGACTTTCTTCAGCAGTGAGTGACCAAGCCGTGCTTGGACAAGAGGAAAATCCATTCCTAAAGGGAAGAAAAAATAAATTACAAGAGGAAAATTTAGAAACGATGCGAAGATCTTTTTTTTTTATTTTGAACTTAAAAAAAAACGAATAAAACTCTAACAAGAATGATTTTACCGCCAAAGCGGATAAAGGGAGCACATTTTCATGTTATAGCATCGTACATGGATATATTGACTTAATCAACATTTTAAAACACTTAAGAGAAAATAAATAAATATGAAAACTAAATTGTAAATTACTATTTAAGTAAGCTAATGTATAGATAGAATTTAAACGAATAAACTTGAAGAACTGAAAGGTAAATGAGAGGGAGTTATTCCTCATACATTTAAAAAAATTAAAGTTCTTTAATTTGTAAGAATTCCCACATAATGTTAAACGAAGTGAGCCTCAATTGATGAAGCGTTGTGTGTAAGCATCTATTATTTTTTCATATTAAATTACTAAAGTGTTTCTACGTTATCGTCTACTATAGAAGCAAGCGATTAACTACTATTAATTAGCAATATATATAACAGTAGTGAGTTTTATATAACATTAAGCCTAACAGCATTATGCTCTTGATACAAATAAGCTATGGATAACAATAGATCTAACAACTCGTAATGAGTTGGATGATATATTACACGCCATATCTTAGCATTAAAAGTTCCAATGGTACCATATGGTATCATATGGCAAATTAGGGCACGTGCTACTTAACCAATAACCACTATCATTACTTACTCGTTATATTCACTCATTACATGTTGTTACGATTGTAAGATATATTACATGCCATATCTTAGCATTGAAAGTTCCATTTGGTACCATTAAAACACGTACTACTAAACATTTCACACCAACATTATTTACGCGTTATATTCATTCATGAGACATCATTGCACGTATACGTGCCATTAGACCAATACCTGCTATCACTAGTTACTCTTATATATTCGTTCATGATATGTTGTGAAGATTTGTTTGATATATTACATGCCATATCTGGTTATAGGAAGATTTTAAGGGGGTATCATAATGGTACCATTAAAGCACGTGCCATTATAGTACGTACTTATTCCGACTATCTCACGTTCGTGCTTGTTCGTGCTCTGTCCCGTATTAATGGATTGGTGAAAGTAGACTTTGAAAAAGTTTATTCGTTTTCAAGTTATTGTAATAAATACTAAGCTCCCTAGGAATAAAAAAATTCTCTTGATTTAGAGACTGAACTGCCCTTTCAATAATCGTCAAACACGTGCATCCTGCACGCACACCATCTCATTAACGTTTAGAGCACGCGCAGAGCCGAACCCATGTATGTTCTCAACACGCGTTTTCCCGAATGCGAGGATAATTCGTGTCTTCCAGCAATTCAATAAATGCACTCTTTCTATTGCAACGCAATGAATTGTGGGATTGTCTACAGACGGACGGACAAACCGATCACATAAGCACATTTCTATATATAGAAAATGTGCTAATAAACTGACGAAGGTAATCTTTCTTTTTTTTAAAAGCTATGAATGATTCTAAATTATATTAAATTAATGTGTCATTTAAATATGCGTATCATTTTTATATATTAAACTTAAGGATAGCGTACACGTGTAAAGAGAAATATTTTTATTATTGCAAACGATGAACATACTTTTTTTAAACAACTATTTTAAAGAAAATCTTTATTAGTTTTAAAATTTAGGTCAGATTTCTATTTTAAAAAATTTATGGTCAATTTTATATACAAACAAAAATCTTTCAAATCCAATGGTTTTTTTTTCTTTTTTTTTTTTTTGTTTAGACTTATCACATATGATGATGAAACTGGACTAAGTTTATGATAAAATCCCTAACCGATAATTACAAAGAAATCTTTTTAGCAATAAAGTTACATCATTATTTCTTAAAAAAACACAAGGGCTTTCGGTCCTTATAAACAAGGACCTTTATCAGGTATTTATTAGAAAGTAATAACTGACATTCTCGTCAGAAGAAACAGTAAAAACTAAAAAATTAATATAATCAACATGAAGGTCCTTGTTTATAAGGACCGAAAGGCCTTGTGTTTTTTACAACGCTTATGTAACTTTCGCCATTTGGGTCATGTTTGGTGGATGAAATCTTGTGATCAATATTCCAACCCCTTCCACTATTCCGATCTTGCTAAAATTTTGTACACATACGTAAAGTCGGTAACAATGCATCAATCTAAAAAAAAATTTCAAAAAATTTTTGGTGGTTGGTTTGGTTTGGTTTGGTTTGTTTGGTATTAACGCCTTTTCAACTGCCATGGTCATTTCAGGACGGCGTTATAGGGGCCGCAAATTTTGCCTCGCAAGGGTTCTTTAACGTGCAGCCGGCAAACGACTACACGGGACCAACGGCTTTACTTCCCTTCCGAAGGAAGTGCGTGATCTCAGGATTTTCTCCCTGAAAAAATCCTCGTCGTCCTCGGCCGGGGTCTAACCCGTGTCCTCGGGCATCAGAGGCGATCACGCTACCACTGAGCCACCGAGGCCGATGGGGGGGGGTGTGTGGAATTATTATGAAATAGAATTGGCTTATGTTTGTTTGTTTGCTCAAGAGATGGCGCTATGTGTACCTAATTTTGACATAAGCGTTGTTTTTTGAAAAAAAAAAAATTTCTTTACTTGTTTCTTTCTAAAATAGTAATGTACCTTTATTATTTTTTTAACTTTACACTTCATTTAAAATATTTTAAAAAAATTATTAACTTTAGCTTTGTTTTTTTAATGCATATTTCACATTTAATGTACAAGTTGTATTATAAAATAATTAGGCACTATATGATTATAATTTATTATTTTACAAATGAACCATTAGTTGTAAAGACATTACGCCAAATATAAGTCAAAGCATCAATAAATTAAATTTTGAGGAAAAGAGGTTTAAAGATAAATGTTAGATATTAATTAGAACATTTTTTGTTTCATAAAAATTGCGATATTTAAGCAACGGCTTATAGGTACTTACGAGTGTGAGAGATACACAAACACTCCTCAACGGCTTATAATTAAATTATGAAACTTTGGAAGTGTTTTCTATAAAGTATGAAGAATTTAAAAATGATAAAAAAATTACATACTTAGGGCGCGATATTTAGGGCGAACGCTACCCTTAAAAAACATAAATGCATTACAGATTTTAAATATAAGCTCAGAAGATTATTAGAAACTTGCCACTAATTTTATTCTTTTGAAACTAAATAAATTTCTAATAGGATAATAAAAACTGTTAAGTATATGATTATATATAAAGATTTTAAACTATTATTTTTAACTTCAACAAGGTTTAATATAAACAAAAATAAAATTAGATTATAAAACTGACTACAATTCCTATCGTACAATACTGTTTAAATATAGGAAATTCAAATAATTAAGACAATCAACAATCTTTTATAATCTATTTTTATTTTTGTTTATATTAAACCTTGTTGAAGTTAAAAATAATATTTTAAAATCTTTATATTAGGATAATAAAAAATTGAAATAAAATAAGACTTGGTAATTCGATATCTGATATATAGTTTTTAATGATGAAATTTTAATATACTTTGGTTAAAGTTACTTTTCTATAATATAATAGTTGTATAAGATCCATTTAAGAGTAAGATATTCAAAATTGGTATTTATTACGTTATTATAAATAACTAGAAGAGGTACCCGGCGTTGCCCGGGATAATTACACTTGCACAATCTTTTCCTTTCATTGTTAGTCATGAGATATTGATTGTTTGTTCATGCAGAGCGTTTGTGAATTGCGTGTTGATACCATTGTTGATACCTATTGTTGTACAAACTTTGCCTTGCATTGTTGGTCATGAGATATTTCTCATTAAAATGCCTTGCCATAACCATGAATATCGATTTTTTATCGATATTTATTATTTTTCCGAAATCTGAGGTAGACAGTGACCTTGTATGCGAAATTTTATCAAGATCGGAATAAAACTGTAGATTTGTATAAAAAACGTACAGACCCACAGACAGACCCACAGACAGACCCACAAACATCCTTCTTTATATAGATAGATAGATTGATATGAAATAAGACTTGGTAACATTGATATAAAGGTTTTTTCCTCTATATCAATGCTTGGTAATACAATATGCTGGTATATAATATATATACCAGCATATTGTATTACCAAGTCTTATTTCATTCCATTTATTTATAACAACGTAATACAAGACCAACTTTGAATAAAATTATAAAAGTTTATAATAATTGTCTTAAAAATATCGTGGCGAACTCATGAACATTATATACACTTTTTCATACATCAAAGTCTTTTTTTCATCAAAACTTACTTCGCAGATACATTATTAATATATATATAAAAGTCATATTTGTATAATAATTCCTACATCAATCGACTTTAAATTTTCATTTTATAATGTCTAGACATAGTAAGTTTAATATCCCCTATGTCTAGAAACATTATCAAACAGGGTGGGGCCTGTTTATAATTTTTAATTTAATATTCTGTTTTTTCTAGTTGAGGTATAGTAAGTCTTGGTGTTTTTCCTCAACGTATCTATTATATTACTATAGTAAGTTTAATATTGAAAGTAATCTATATAAATTCCTATTTTTCAACTTTAAGAATATCTTACTTGCATTATATTGTGTATACAAAGTTAGATCTAAATCGTACGTAGAGCTTTTATCGGAATTAAAGATTCTTAGAGAAGTGCGTTTGATATCTTAATCGAACTTCTTTAGGAAGACCTAGAGCATAGACGGGATAGACAAACTAAATGATGGACGTGATCTGCCCTTTTCAAACAATGCATGAAAACCAGTTAGGAATTTTTTTTTTATCAAAATTCGTTTATTTTCGCAGGATAAAGAGTCCGAAGAAATATATTCGATCATTTGCTCTGAGATATAGCAGTTCATCTAGAAATCTTAAGAAGCTGTTCGCTTTTCTCTTCAGGGCGTGTTCAGGTGTGCTTTGTATTCGGCGTAGATCTTTCATTCCCCGACTCTTTCGACCCTCCTCTCTGATTCCCTTCGTAAAGGCTCGGAAAGAGGCCCAGCCCTAAAGAAAACACATTAGAGCCACGACACTCGGAAGAATAAAGAGAAGAACGCGTTCCGTAGAAATGGAATTGCTGTAAGAATGAAGCAAAAAGTGCTCGCTGAATTAGAATTTTCTGCATTTCTTAGAAACGTCACGAAATTTTAAGAATTTGTTAATAACATATTTGAACAATTTAAATATTTGTACATTATTAAAAAAATGACCCTGGTTATCGCTGATGCATATAAGAAATATAATAATTGTATTAGCTTTACAGTATGTTTGAAAATTTGGTGACAATGCAGACTTTAGTTGTCACTTTTGTTTTACTTTCTGGACTCACTTAATATGTTAATGTTAAGTTTTACAAATATGGTGTTTAAAGATTATTTCATTTTTTAATAATTAAAATTTTTGAAATTTTCTAAAGACTTTTCTGTTGCATAATTATAAGACCACCTAGCAACTCCTTTCATATTTAAATGCTAATTGTCTAAAATTTATGTAAATGAGTCCACATGATTTGTACCTTATTTTTAAGCATATCTGCTTTCAAATTTATCTTGGTTGTTATCACGCCTCATGATTAATCTTTAACCAAAGGTGAAAAACATCAAATTCACTTTTATTTTATGCTGGAAAGTCAGAGAGGGAAATTGCTTGCTTAATTGGTTGCTCAAAAACTGTTGTTTACAACCTACTTGTAAAAAAAGATAACTATGGCACATCAAAACGGTCTGAAAATAACTGTAAACTGAAGTAAAGGGATATACGAAGAAGTGTCCACACGACAAACTGCTCACAAATGGAGCCAGCCTATAACTGCACCGTTTGAAGAGTCTTAAATTCATTATCAACAACAGCATACATCAAGATGATCAGCAAACTGGCTGAGTGATGTGCACAAGCAAGTCATACTTCAAAGGGCAAAAGAAGTAATATCTTAGAAGGAGAAATGATATTCTGCTGTTTTCTTTCTCGAATGAAAAAAAAATTAACTAGATGGCCCTAGTGGAAATGTTACCGCCATGATTGAAGGAGAGAATCACGTGAAAGATTCAGTTGCCAATTGGAGAGGTTCAGTCATATTTTGGGGTGCATTTGCATATGGAGGAATAGCTGAGCTAGGAATCGTCAACACAAGAATGAACTCTGGAATGTCTCAACATTTGTTATATGAAAAGCTGATTTCTTTTTGGGCCCTTCATTAGAGGTAATGAATGGATATCAGCCCAGGTCATGCATCAAAATCCACCAAGGAATGGTTTGTAGAAGAAAAAAAAAATAACGTTGCCATCACGACGTCCAGATTTGTATACGTATACTCCAGATCTGTAACCGATGGAGAACGCCTGGGGCCTGTTAACAAATGTATTGTACTCAAAAATAGCCAGTTCTTATGTGTTAGGGAACTGGAAATACACTACATGATCAAAGGAGTTGGGACATCTGTTGCTCTACTGTAAAGCCGCAAAAAGCTTTAATCAATAGTGTGTAGGACCACCCCGAGCTGCTATCACTGCCTCCACCCTACATGGCATACTGTCCACAAGTTTACGGTATGTGTCCATAGGTATTGACCTCCATTCCTCGAGGAGTGTCGTGGTCAGTTCCTGGACAGATGTAGGGCGAACCATCCTGGATCTCACGCGTCGTTCCAATTCGTCCCAAAGATGTTCGATGGGTTGCGATCAGGACTCTGGGCGGGCCAATACAGTTCTTCAACCCGCATCTCGTCAAACCAGTCGGATATGGATCTTGCTTTGTGGCAAGACGCATTGTCGTGCTGGAAGAGGAACGGCCCGTCACCGAAGTGTTCCCACAGCGCTGGAAGTGCCCCGTTATCCAGAATGGTCCTGTAGCCATCAGAATTGAGATTTCCGTCCACCTTGATGAGCGGGCCCAGTCCAGTCCAGGAGAAACACCCCACGTGTTCACAGGGGTGTCCCAAGTGCTTTGATCATGTAGTGTAGCTATCATGTATGCTTGGGATCAAATCTCACTTACTTATCTTCAAACATTAATTGATTTAATGTCACAGAGTTTTTGAAAGCATTGTTAATAAAGGAGCAACAATTAATTATTAATTAATATAAATTAATTTTTTTAATCATGTTACAAGACATCTTTCAGAAACTCATACAAATTGGAATAATTTGATAACAGATTAATGTGGGAACGCTATATTTGCAAAATATAACACTATATCTTAGGTGACCCCAGAAAATAAATAAAGGTGATAATTGAAGTCTCAAGTGGTTTTATATTTTTAAAACCGACTGCATAATCTTTTATCGCCACCAATTTTAATACAATTTTAAATATGATTTTTAACTATATGCAACTTAAGTGAATCTTACAACCATTTCTTTTTTTATCAAGAGAAAAGCAATATGCAATTGCGAAATATTTAAACTAACTTTGTATTTATTATTACATTATACTTAGAATTAAACCTCAATGGTCAGTTTCATCATTAAATTGCCTTAAAATTCACTACTGTAACTTCATTCTCGAGATATATCTTCCACATAAATAATCTTCTTCAGAAATGGAACCCAAATGAAGACACGCGGTCTGGACCTGAAATGAGCAATAGTGCGGAACTTAAGAGCCAGCCATTTATGTTGATCGCAACAATTTTTGAAGCACTGCAATTCAGAAAAAAAGTACACGCTGCGATTGCTATCCTAGAGATTGCTGCCAGAAAGCCATTCATAGCGGTCAATTTTTTTTTTAAATTCTATGACCT
The DNA here is from genome assembly GCA_023313115.1 of Rhysida immarginata. Lineage (NCBI taxonomy): Eukaryota > Metazoa > Arthropoda > Chilopoda > Scolopendromorpha > Scolopendridae > Rhysida > Rhysida immarginata. The sequence goes on from JAHWFO010084984.1 coordinate 385,363, forward strand.
GAGTATCCACTAGGGATCATAATGGTGAAATTGGTGTCGCCGTTGATGGCTATAAACTCCATTTTGGAGAGAATGTTCCAAAACTTTTTAGGAAGAAAAATAAACTTTCTCCAGCCCTTTCTTTCCAACACACAGAATCAATGCACCTCCAGAAAACAATTAATAACCTTGACTTGTATGACTATATGAGGAAGAAAAGAAAAGTGTAGATTTAAACTTTTTTAATTTTTTCAGAATATTATTAAGTCCCTGGTGATGAACCGTGAAGGGAAAAAAATTCAATTTGAAATGAAGGTATTTCTTAGCAATATCGAATTTGAATTTCCTTTGCCTATCAATTACGAAACCGGTTATACGCACGGAGTTTAGGCTTGAAATTTCGAAATAAATTACAGTTTTATTTATTTCATTTTTCATGTCCTTAAAAATTGTAAAAATTTAAACGGTTTTTATGACATTATTTATTTACTTGCGCTCCTCTTTCTTTTTTTCATCCTTTTCCCCCCTGAAAAATCAAAGCGCGAAATTGGCAAAGGCTCAACTCCGTTATTTATGACCCGATTATCTAGGCCTAGACGTTTTTCTTTTTATCAAACGTTTAAGCCCTTAATACCTTAGATAAATAGAAAAGGCAGCCCTATAGAATAAATAAATTACTTTCAAAAGGCGTTTTTTATAATGCTGCTGGGTAGTTTATAAAGAAGAACATGAAAAATTTATAGCAATAACATTGCCTTTCGGGGCAGGCTTTAGATTAGAGAAAAATAGATGAAAGAGAAATGAATTATCATAACAGTGCATAAATTTCCGTAAAATTTAGATTAAAGTTGCTTACGCGTTTACTTGTGTTTCTGTTTTATGTTCTTCGTGAAATGTCGAAGCAATTCATTTTAAAACTATTCAGGTGGAAATATTATGGATTTGACGTCTCTTTGATAATAATAAAAAACCTATTCGACACAACGCTGTACAGTATCGCAGAAAATGGCATATAATGAAAATAATTTAAAAAATTTTTAATATGCCAAATATTCCGTAACAATATTCACTGGAAGGACGTTTGCTTAAAGGGACGACTTTCGTCTTGCATGAATCATTGTCTCCATTGGTAGTCTTATTTCAGGGAATTCAATGTGGTGCCGGCCCCGACGAAAATCCATGAGACTTCGCCTTGTAGAAACATCTGAAAGAGAAAGTCTACCGTAACCTACCATAAAATGTATTTTAAGATTGACAGAGGAATTGTGTTGTAAAGTGGTCACAAACATGAGGGGTCGTCTCGAAGAAGTTATACGCCAGAAGCTGGACATACGGAACACGTCTCCCAAACTGGCTACCAAGTATTTTCTTGAATTCCTCCGTGGTTTCTTATGTCCATAGAACACTAACCATGAAAGACATAGCGGATACTCTTATATCAACAGATAGAGAATTTCTCCAAATTTTGTACATACCTTATAGGTATCCATATGTTCAGCTCTGGCGACGCGGCAGATATCAATCCTGTATTCAAGTTCCTACTTCCCGACATCTGACGGTCGATGCCAGTGACTGCATGAGTGATTCTCTCTCTCAGCTGGGCTAAATCACTCGCAAAGGGGGCAGAAGCACGTGATCTTTGACGTAACCCTATAGGAAAAAAATCACATGGTGTTAGGTCAGGTGACTGTGGAGGCAACAGAAGAAGAAAACCTTGCGTTGACCGCCATATTTCCGTTATGACTGCCCTCCAGTGGCTAAATCTCTCGAAGACACTCGATTGGATTTAGAACTGGGGAATAAGGGAGCCAGGGAAGTACTTGGAATTCTAGGTCGTGCTCCTCCAACCACTGAAAATAGATGAATAGGAGTGTCCCATCTGCCCTAGGAAAGACAGTCAACATGTATGGGTTTACCTGATTGATAAATAACCAAATAGGGCGAGTGCTTTTCAAGGGTATCAGTGAGCGTAGAAAGTGACAAGAAAACATACCCCAGACCATAACATCCCCTCCTCCACTTTTTCGTCCAACAATGGTTGCAGACAATTGTTCGTCCTGACTCATTGAAGAAGACAATCACGAGAGGTCCAGTCCCTGTACTGTAATGCAAATTATGACCATTCTGACGATGCACTTTTGCCAAAAAGGGCGCAAGGACCATCGACTGCATCGTGTCCTCAAATGCAAATGTCGAATTCTCCTGTCCTTGTCGGCAAACATTTGGAAGACCCATGGTCTTTGTTCAACTATTGGGCGTCGGTCTACCTACAGACTCTTTGCAGTAGACGTTCTCCTTTCACATCAATCGCACGTAGTGCTCGGCAGTTTCCACGCTGTTGAGTCGCAATGGTGCCGTTATCTGATAAATCCTTTCTTTGTTAATATGTTTGCCAAGTACAGACATCTCATCTTTTTGTACTCACCAAGCGAGCTCACGCCACGTGCCTTTTTTTTTGGCTACGTGCTGTTGACGGCAAAGTAGAAGGTGGTCATGACAATGTGGCTCAACTGTGGATGAACAGTAAATCTCCTGTGTTGATCCTTTGGTCGGAAGCGACAATTGCTAATTAATTTAAATTCAACTCCATTTTTACGAGTTGGGTATACTTTCGCTAATACTAGTAGAAAACAATTTTGATTGGTATAAACTTTGCTGATATCATGATTAGAATACTGCATGTACTCATCCAGCAAAACGAGATGATGATAACTTTTAAAAGCACTCTTTGCTCAACTGAGGTACTGCGTTATTACCAAACCACATGTGAATATTATAACTGGTAAAGTGAATCCCTTAAGTCATAGAAGTAGGGTAACCTAGTAGCGCTATAAGAGCACTTTCATCACCATTGAAAAAGATTCGACAGCACACATGTGTACATGTTATGCATAGCATGGACCTAATTTTATAAAAAATTAATGCATATTTTAATCCTATAAACACGATATGTGATTTTCGAGTTCTAATATTTGGGCCGTCCAGAAGAATATGGGTTATAAAAATCAGAGAACCAGAAAAGCTGGAAAAAAAATCAAGATTATAGTTAGCACTGCTTAAGTGACATGTTGAAATTTTACTCTCTATTTGTTGGCAGAGAGTGGGCCCAAATAAAAACTTTTATTATAGCAAAAAATAGATTCGTAATTCCAAATTTTGCACAATTCATTCCTTATCGATAAGCGCAGCCACTTCATAAAATGTTTTTGTAAGCAACAAACTGGGCTTATATTTAAATATATTAAGCATTTCACAGAAATGACTACCCACTTTGCATAAATTTTGAATAATTTGAGCAGAAATATTACATATAGCATAGTTCCTTTTACCGCTACATAGCTAGCTTTTCATCGATCTAGGCAAGCACGTGCACGTCACATGCCGCGATTCCTTTCCTTCGCTCGGCCGACTTCTTTTCTTAAGCCCGCTCTTTTATGAGACGATGATAAAAGATTCAATGTAACACACACTACCGAAGATCCAACGTTGCCTAGCAACAGGAAATTTTTAAGGTAGATGTTAAACAACCAACTAATTTTTTTCCCCTTGCCAAGAAGCGAGCTTATACCTAGGTAAGCAGCCAAACACGGCAACATAAACGTATTACCTGGAGGCAGATCGATCTGAGTCTTTTCGAATTACCTTGTTTTCGTATACCTTTCCATATTATTACATATAAGATTGGATGTTTATTCTTTGGGAAATTATCCATAAGTTATAAGAAACGAGGGGTTCAATACAATATTACGAGGGAATAATGGAGAATTTGGAGATATGTTTTATACGCTCTAATGCGCATCTTCAAAATACGTGAACCGCTAGTTTTATCACCTATTATTATTGAAAACAATTTAGAAATTTAGAAATAAGGCGCGGAGAAGCATGGACCACTTTCCAAAGATTGTTTCATCATGTATGACCAGACATAGTGGGATTGATGAGTAGTGAAAATTTATTAAAAATTATTATCATTGTAAAAAATTAAAGAGTTTTTTGTAAAGATTCAAAACAAGGTTAAGATTTTAAATAGTTTACTATCGGAAAAATTTATTATTTAAATAAAGAAATAAGATTGAAATCACCTATTCTTGATAAATCACAGCTTTAGTGCATACATAATTAATATTTTGTAGAATGATATATGTCAACAAGGAACGTATTAAATATTTACTTTAAACTTTTGGCAAAGCTACATTTCTAATGGATTATGAATTCCGCATCACAAAGCAATTCAAGCAACTTACTGAATAAAATGAACATCGGTTAATTAAATACCGATAAGTCTTTCAAAGACAACGCTCATTCGTTTGTTAAAGATTGCGAATTTAGAAAAGTGTACAGCAGTTTCTTTTTAATATTTAAATAAGGCCTATACGTGTTGTAATCATATATAAGATTCCTGAAAATTATTAGCAGCGTAGTGTTAAAACTAATATTAAAGGTTAAAGTTAAACAACTTTCTACTTGTTATGAACCTTAGATCCTCTTGAACCTATAAAAGTGTAAGCATTTAAATTCTACGAAGGAGGAGCTGAAACAACACGCTTCTAGTTCAAAAATTCTCACAGGAGGAGCTATAAATCTGAGCGCGTTTTTCCTAATCGTTTAAAGATTTATAGCCTTCTTCCTCTGAGAGACTGCCGCCTGGCCAATTGACCGGCTCCGCTCTGAGGGTGGGGGTGGGATGAGGGAAGCGAACAGTCGAAGAAATGCAAGGGCTGTGGAATAGACTCAGCCGCTCATCGATAGTACTAAACCCGAAGGTGCTGGGTTATAGTAATCGTAGAGCGCATTTTTACGGCGGGTCAATGCTAACGACGCCTCTGCTGCAGGGGTTCTCGACGTGCGCACCGAAATGAGAAGTGTAAAAGATATGATGAAGTAACAAAAAAACCGTAGCGAGAAGGAAATTTTAAAAGTAATATCAATTGAATCTATAAAAAAATAAACAAACGTAAACAAAACTAAAAAAAAAAATAAGGTGATAAAATTTAAAGGCCAATAAGGGAAAGGAAAGTTTAAAATAATTAGAAATTGTTGCAAACGCGTTTTAGGCAATCATGGTGAATCACAGATAAATCATCTGTAAGCCCTCACATTTAAATATTTAATTGCTAACGTAGTGGCTTAATAATTTTGTTAAAATATTTGTCTTAAATTTGTGTTTCTTTTTTTTTTTTTACTGTAAGCATTGTGAACCAAATCTAAAATTGTCTGATAGCAATATGAAGCATCGTTAGAGTTTGTGGATATAGAGGGAATGCTCTTCTGAAGTTGCACAACCTTATAATTGAATAACTATTGTTGAAGTGATCAAGTGAGGGTTTGTTAAATAAAATGAAACAAAAAAGTTCTATAGAAGAGAATTTTTTGGAGGCGGGCTTGATGAAACTGCCGTTCAAGCTGGAGTTGGAATCTTAGTTAAGAGGGAACCTCTCTGGGGATTATTTGTCCCAATGTAAAAGTCATATGACTTTGTGATTAATGTGTTATTATGATAATGCAAAATCGCATAAAAATATGATTATGAAGCATGGGACATGGCCAGTGTGCATTAGGCAGTAAGATTTTGGAACGCTAATTGGACATGTAGCCTGAATGAATGAGGTAACTCCATTTGATATGTACTTGTAATTGCTTTATTAAGTTTGTTTTGAGATCAAAGAAGAACTGCAAGTCAATTGGGTGAAAGTTGGTATTCATTCAGAGGAAGCCAAAGCTTGGACTGGAATATAATGGATTAGTTTGGCAACTCCTGGAAATTGAAATTCAAGCTATATCTATAGAACTTTAATACTTACTAAGTGACATTTTTGAAACAGTAGATTTGAGGGAAAGCTAAAGGATTGAACTTTAACTGAGAATTAGAAAGCATTACCCAGTCTAATACAATCAATCTTTCGGATCGGTTCCTGCTTACTGCATTAATGGAAGAATAGAACTTTGGAAGTAAATAAGTTTGTTTTATTCTCTATGCTGACTCTTAATTTCAATTACTTTATGAGAATACAGGATTTTCCTGGTTGTCCCTCACCGGGTGACAAACCCTCCCCTTGTGGCGGTACGTAACAATAGCCAAAAATAGCCCACAAAAGCTAAACCTATCAGTTCAATATGAAACTCATGTGATTAAAGTCAAAATTTACCTTTAGAGTGTTTTTTTGGCGACAGAGGTTTTTGTACACAACAGGTAACATGACGTTTAAGCAGAAATTTAACAGAATAAGAAGCAGAGGCAATCTCAATCAACCTTTTTTAAGCAGAGGTTTACAATATTGAACTCAGAATGCGCCACTCCACTGAACACTATAGACGACTTTAGTAAGAAGGGCTTCGGATTACAAAGTTATAAAAGAGGAAGCAAACTTTACAACGTGAAATGAAGCGAAATCATTTTACTTACAAGAAAGTAAAGAAGCAACTTTCCCATTAGCCAAAAGCATAAAGATGCTCGAGTGGACATTTTGCACCAGTTGGTTGACAAGTGGTCATCGATTCGACCTTACTGTTGCTCCACTGATTTCTGGTCTCGTAGACATGGTCATCACTCCAGAATAATCGGTCAAGTCTATATAGAGTCAGATTTTATTCAGATCAACGAGTCGATTACTCAGGAGCTTTTAAAGTTATGAACTTGAAATTTTGAGCGTTAGTCCTTATATGGCGTCAAAATTTGGTCGAATTCGGCCGCAGTCTGCAGTGGCATACATCTTGCTAATTGGCATGCATACAGTTCTTATATAGGCAGCCTATGACGCACAGTACTTATTGAAACTTACCTTCTTGTGCTTCCTATAAGGTGCGCCCAAAGAACAGGTACTCTTGATGGACGGTTATGTCTAGCCAGTATGTCTATGTAGCGATCGTCTGAAAGAGTTGTTACTCTAGAACGGCCTAAAACTGGTCGATTGGTGACTATTCCTGTGCTTTGGAATTGAGTCCATAACTATGAGATCACAGAATGATGAACGCCAAAAAAGGGGACTTATGATGGATTGTTGAAGGATAAGCTAGCTTAAGCCTGCATCGTCCAAACGTCTTCTTTCTGATATGATGAAGGATATGCCTATCATCTATTTTCTTGGAACTGTTAACTACAAAAGGAAATATTTCTTTCTAACCTGCTAATTATTTTGCATATTTCAGGCTGACCCGATCATTATTTCAGACACATTTCCACATTCGCATGCATTTTGATGCAACACCACGGACAATTTGGCTGAAAACTACCAAATGATAGTTTAATAGTATTGCCAATCGAGCGATGAGAAGAAACCACAAATCCACAATAATCATTTTTAAAGCCTCAGATGTACGTTTCGGGTGCTATGCTCCCTTCATCAGTGAGTGATTTAGCAGGCAATCGAGCAGTGAAGTGTACATTTCTTCAGATGGGACAAAAGCAGCCTAATCAAAAGGAGGTCCTGTATAAACTTTCCGATGTGGACCATGTTTAAATCTGAATGGATGGATTGGTTTTTCATAGTCCTTCTGTCAAGCTGGGCAATGGTCCTCAGAGTTACATTCTGGAATGACTGTAGCTCGCTCCATCTGCTTCTACAGATAGTCGCCCACGCAGGTAGGCCATGGAGGAGTATGGTCCGAATAATCGACTTGTACAGACAGAAACCTTGTGATTTATACTAAAATTGTAACATAAATAAACCAATACCAAAAATTAAACAATCAAAAATCAATTACAAGAAGGTCAACATGAAACAAAAGCAACCAATTATAACCGACAAGAACCCAGGCCCAACTTTTTCGTTTTTTAAGAGCTTCGCTTGAAAGAGCTACGCTTATAAAAGCTATTTACTTTAGAATGAACTTTGCGAGGGGTAACCAATCCCCTACTGACTTCATCATTGTTCAGTAACTGATTCGTTGCTTTGTCTCTTACAATTTCTAAAGATTCAAAAAATCTTTAGAAATTGTAAGAAATTAAACAACGAATCAGTTACTGAACAATGATGAAGACCCCATGCCAGTAGAGGATAATGACCCCTCGCAAAGTTCATTCCAAAATAAATATCACCTTTAAGCGTAGCCCTTTTAAGCGAAGCTCTTAAAAAACGAAAAAGTCGGGCCTGGGTTCTTGTCGGTTATGATTGGTTGCTTTTGTTTCATGTTGACCTTCTTGTAATTGGTTTTTGATTGTTTAATTTTTGGTATTGGTTTATCCCTTTCATGCATAATGGCCACTACAGTAGACAATATGCTCACTTTATCTGTTAGAAATATAACTTGAAAAAAATAGGCACAACGTTAGCTTAAATTGTATTAATTCTAGGAAGTATCGAATTTTGGTACTTACTACTTTTCCCATGTTGTACAAGCAGAGGGGACACACACACTGATTATGACAAAAGATAGTTATGGTTGTGGTGTTCAGATCTATCTTCATTAATAATGTTACGTGTAAACTGAAATATTTACAGATCATCCATTCATCTTAGTAATGTACTGGATGTCTCAACCAAAGTGTATTCACCGACGTATACCGTTGCCATTTTCGAATATGGAAGTCAACTTGGAAATGTGCAATGAAAGCCCCTATTTTTAATAGCGTCGGTTTTTTTGGAAATGGAATACACATAAAAATCCCTCACATAAAAGTCCAATAATTCTTCCATTGAAAGTACTCTGTAACCAATCCACTTTGAAAGTACTCTGTAACAAATCTGTAGATTTGTATTTTAGAGGTTGGCTATCTGTTCACTTTAAGTGAGACGCTCTGTATACCATTAATGTCATCCATATCTAAAGTAAACTCTCTAATCCATTAAAGCATCATAGTCATAAAGGTGAAATGTTGATAATGTTGTTTTCATAAACGAATATGATCAAAGATAATGGATTGTTCATATTTGACAATAAAGTTGATCACCAAAAGGAAACTAACTATTTCTAAACACAAATAAATTATTGATGAAAAAAATTATTTTTGATGAAACACAAATTATTTTTCATCAACAATTTAAACATCTGACGTGTGGCGTGTGCTAAAATCCTCAAAGAACATCCAATAATAATTCTTTAACAAATAAATTTTCTCTGAACAATTGTCAAGGTGGCTTTTTAATTGTAATTCAATTTATTTTTAAGAATTTCAGTTGTATCTTCTACAGGTATGTCGTCATATGAGAGCTATTCTTCCACCATCAATATATTGGGTATAACTTTTGACACCAGTGTGAAGTTTAATTAATATATATACCGGGTGTTTCATAGGCTATGACCAACTTGTTAGTTGAATAACTCGTCAACAGGTGGAGCTAGTGCCGTGAAAGTTTGTACACATCTGCAGGGAGTTAAAAGAAATGGATTAGGCTTATTTTCGACGAATATAGTACTGCAGTTGTTTACGCCAAAATGTCTCGATATTTAGTTGAAGAGCGTGTTTTTTGGTCAAGACTTTATCATTGTGACCAGAGCCCTGCCGAAACACTCAGGAAGTGGTCTGGTTTCTTTAATTTCCCTTAGTCTCAAGTGTTGATCCTGAAAGTTTGAAATAAAGATCTTTTTCTGTTCAAATGTTATTCGCCTTTTTCTTTGGTCTAAACCCTGTGAAACAACTGTAGTACTGTATTCGTCGAAAATAAGTCTAATCCATTTCCTTTGGCTCCCTGCATATGTGTACAAACTTTCACGGCCCTAGCTCCACCTGTTGACGAGCTATTCAACTAACAAGTTGATCATAGCCTATGAAACACCCGGTATATAAACTAATATCTACTATACACCGCAAATTTTATATGGTGAAAAGGCTAAGATGCCTCTTGACTATCCGACAGATGTGCTAGTTTATATTAACAGTGATTGTGCCTCAGCTGACTTACGGAGCCCTATTCTGGTCCTCCTCTTCTTCTGTTAAATTAAAGAGACTTTCCGCTGCTTACCAGGGGTGCCCACGCCATAGGGGGGATGGTGACAATGTCACCATGAACCTTTTTGGGGGGGAAGAAAGAAGAAAAAGTTGATCTAAAACTGGAATTGGAACCTTTATATTCCCACTAGAAAGAGTCACAAGCAACGATGTAGTATTGAAAACAGCCTCTAGACTCTAGTGACTAGAGGCTTCTGGCGACTCGGATGATGTAGAGCGCTATAATAGATAGTGATCTAGGAGGGAGGGCTAAGACTATCCATTTGGGTGGGAAGTCACCATAAGCTGTGGGGGGGATGGGCATCTCTGTTGCTTACAATACGTTAATTCGGACAGCCTTAATTTAAATTGGGAAGAACAAACTCTGTGACGTTGACATGCACGAAGTATAGTCTACCTACAGTTATTACAATAATGAAAGTTGTATTGACAGCGGAGGTGGCTGAAGCTCTCCGTAATGATAAACACCTTGCCATGTTTGTCGGGCAATGGTTTAGGTCTACTACCAAGGTCCGACAAACGCGGAGATACCTTTTTGAGATTCCTAGCATAGTGTCCACCGTTAAATCTAAAAGCTTTCCGTATAATGCAATATCCTTGTGGAATGACTTGCCTCTTGACATACAGTCTATGGTATACCTATGCGTTTCTGCTCAATGCACCACGTCATGTGTCCACTTAAAAAGACGCCTTAACCAATATTACCTCAGTATTCAATCATCGAATTATGTTTGATCCTTACGGTCCTGCTTTAGGCCCTCCTTGGGCTTTTCCTTTTCTTTTTTGGTTAATATCTTACTTGTCGTTCCTGGCCTCCTTTTTAGACTTCTGCCTGTTGGTATGCGTTTTTAACCTCCCTTTTTACCCTCATAACCTCGAGATGGGGTGCTAATAAAAAATAAAAAATAAAATAAAATAAAATACATGGTTATTCAAAAAGAATGAACCGATTTCATGAAGCTATATTTTATTAAGAAAAAATACTACACAAAATCCAAATTCTACTGATACTGAAGTTTTATTTCCTGTCCTACAAGTGTTCAATGTGGCTACAGAGCAGGCCATATTAAGGCGGCATGATAATTCCTCCCAAACGCATATCACGATCCACTGACAAGGGAATCCCTCGAACATGTATGTCACAGATTTCCACCAAATTGAAATATGTTACTCAATTGAAGCTATAATAGATGCTTGCAAAATAAGAGAGTGCGAAATTTTGTTTCTTTCAAAATAAACCACGAAAACGAAAACATTTGAGCACACATAGTCATACAAGGACTCCATTGTTAAAGCGATGTATTAATGCGCTTAACGGAACTTCTTTCTTTTACTACTCACAACAATAAGCACGAATCCACTTCAGATGAAATAGACAGCAGCAGACGGCTTCTCAAGTTTCTAAACAAACTTAGTTTTTAAAAATAGATTATTACAATTAGCTAATTGCCTTCCAGTACAAAATGTCTATAGTAATTAATAACCATTTCCTTAATTTATTATTTCATTTTATTAAGTAATTTTGTAATCAAACACGGGTCTGGCTTCATGTGCAACGTCGAGTAATACGTTGCGTTGGTGAGGGGAAATGTATCGCGGTTCTTTATAATTTTAAATAAAAATAGTATTCATGGATGCCTACCTCATCTTATAAATTATTTCGAGACGAATAATTTTACAGCAAAATTAATAACAGTTTTATGCTTAATAACAGTGCTCTAACTGCAATTCTTAGGCGATCGCCGCTAACAAGTTTGCTTCCGCTCTTTACGCCATGTTTGTTGAACTCTGCGCACTTCCGGAGCGCTTAACTGCCGCGCAACGCTATCGCTTCAGCTGTGTGCTTGCGCGCAAAAAAAAGGCTATGTGGGGTTCCCTTGTGAGTTAAACGCTCTTTTTAAGGTTATTCAGGTTAGTGGATAGTGGGTAATATTCAAAAAAGAACATTTTAGTCAAGTGAGTTTCTCCACCGACATAGAGAGACGGAGTATAGAAGCTATAATTGAAATTATTAAAAATAAATCGAAAAATCATTTAATTACCCATGATACCAACTTGACAGAGCATTTATTTGTGCTTTAGAAATTGTAGATATCTGTCTGTATAATTTTGAAAGCAGCATTAGTAGCTGTTCATCTCTGTGAATTAAATATGTTGAATGAGGTATTTATGAATTAAATATGTTGATGACATTTTATTAATGATAAAAATAGCGATGTTAATGATATCATAAACTTTTAGGATCGTTTAAAACTTTTCAGTTTACGCATAAAAATATAATTAAATTTGCAATAAATTACTTAAGATCTGAATATCCACATTCTTATTATTTATTATATCAGAAAATTGCTAAATGCAATGATATTTCACAGTCCAAACTGAATTAAACATAATTTACGAATACACAATCTTTGTTCACTAACTCTATTCCAGAAAAGTGGGAAAAATTGAAAGAAACGCATAGAATTCTTCTTCGTGGGGCCTCCTTTTGCAGCATATACCCCATCATCGATTGGACGGGTGTGCGCGTATATTTATTAGCCTTGGGAGGTATAATGCGTTATTTTTTTTTTGTTACCGTGAATTACCGAATGTACACAAATTTTTCTTTATTTATTGCTCAAGTTGACTAATTTATTAATAAAATAATTTTCTTTTCATAGACAAACAGTTTCATCTTTACCGCAACAGCTCATCGGGTGCGGTATGTTTACTGTCACGGTTAGGTAGTTAATACGTACCTGAATCAAAACCAGAATAAAGACAATACTAGAATATATTCCAATAGTTTTCATGTCATTAAGATTAATAATATAGGAAAATTATGGGGAAAAAATTAACAATGTAATGTATAACGACGTTCAGTGTAAAAAAATTTAAAATGGTCAAACAAGAAAATTGCTGCTACTCAGATTAAGCAAACATGAGAGGCTGAATGATATATAAATAAACCATTAAGGAATGACATAACCAAGTACCGAAAGGTTAAACTAAACCATTCGCGCAACTATTATTTTTAAACAACCCTATGTTAACATTTTAAGTTTCTAATGGACCATAAAGATACCATTACACAACGTAACTTTGAACCAATTTCGACTATCATTAATTTTACGTTATATTCATTCATGACACATCATTCCAAGTCGTTTGATATATTACATGCCATATTATAGCACTGAAAATTTTTGAGGGTGTCATAAGGGTACGTGTCATTGTTTCGATTTCAACAATTTTCAAAATTGTTCATTCCCGGAACCTTATTTATTAATTGGCGATAATAGTAATTTATATCCGCTTCTATCTCGTCATTACGATTTGTTTGATATATTACTTAATATATCTCTCCATTGAAAATTGCTAGGTGGGGTCGTAAAGGTAGCATTTGTGCACGTGCTATTGAACAGATTTAGATAATATTTGTGATTGATTCGTGCCATGTACATGTTCATGGACTAACGAAAATAATAATGAATAACCGCTTCTATCTCGTCATTACGATTTGTTTGATATATTACTCAACATATCTTCCCATTGGAAATTGCTAGGCGGGAAAATAGAGGTACCATTTGTGCATGTGCCAATGAACCGATTTAGATAATATTTGTAACTGGTTCGTGCCATGAACCATATTCATCGACTGACGAAAACAGATTTTGAAAATCTTTCATAGCCTCGGAGGAGTTAGAGATACAGACAGACAGACAGACAGACAGACACGTTTCCCCACACTGATAGCATAAAGCACCTTTCGGTACTTAATAATGGCCTAGCATTTACATAAAAATTATGAATAGAGAAAGAAATTTTTAAAACGTTTAAGCAATGAAGCATTTGTTATTAAAAGAGACAAGAAGTATTACTTAGCATAAGCTTAATACAACCTAAGCAATAATTGGTATTTTCTGTAATTTTGTATTTTATTGATTTTTTTACGGTTTTCAGTTTGTTCTGTCCCTATTTGTCACCGAGGAGGGAATAAAATCTTCCAAAAACGTTTTGATTATACAAGATGTTTATAAGTACGAGGGTCGTCCAGAAAGTAAAGAACGGTTGCGATGTATCTCAACAAAAAACAAAAAATATGAAAACAAAACTTTATTTGCAAAAATACTAAACCTAATACTACTTTTCTACATAATCGCCATTGTTATTGAGCCACTTCTCATAATGACACACAAGTTTTTCAATGTCGATGTTATCCTCATCTGCCGCCAATGACTGAAGCCATGAAGTTACTGCTTCTTTTAGCGCTCTCAATATCAATAACGATTATGTTGAAAAGTAGTGTTAGGTTTACTATTGTTGCAAATACAGTTTTGTTTTGATATCTTTTGTTTTTAGTTGAGGTACACTAAACTTTTCTTTACTTTCTGGACGACCCTCGTAACTGACTGTACTCAGAGGCATCTGTAGCTCAATCTCACAGCCAGAATGACACCAAATTTGGTAAGGGGATTAATGATGACATGGGAAAAAGGATTCCGCGAAAAAAAAAATTGTACCTCCAAACGTCGCCAGTAGAGGAAAAGGTGGCGCTGTTGTAGTCTACAAGATGCAGGTAAAAAAATCCATAATGCGAATTCTCGACTACGTAGATGACAGTTCGGGCCAATCAAGACATTCCGAGGAACAGCTTAGCTCAATGTTACCTCAATATGTAATTCGAATTTTGGCCATCTAGGGACTACGTGAATTAACACTCATGATTTCCTATCATGTTTTTGTGTTAATTGAAATTTGAAAGGGGGGGGGGGATCGGTATGCACCTGATTCAAACTTTAAACTGGAATTCTTAGGTCTAGGATATGGATGAAAATGATGAAAGGATGATAATGAAAAGGGGACAAACACAAACATCCATGCCCTCGGCGGTGCAAAGCCGCGACTCGCTGGTTTTGAGAGCGGGAAGACGAGCCTTAACGCTCTTGGCCACCGAGCCGGCTTCGAATTTGTCTGTTCTTTGTAACTCTTTATTTTTTAACATTGCATAGCGCAACCTTTTCCCCTATCGGCGACGTTTGGAAGTACATTATTTCCGAGTAATCCTTTTTCCCATGTTCGTCATAACTCTCCCTACCAAATTTGATGCCATTCCGGTAGTGAGATCGAAATACAGATGGCTCTGAGTACTTTCAGTAAAATTACACACACCCTATACGTATCAATTATGTGTAAGCGAAAATTAAAATGTTTCATTATGCTTTACATAGAAACAAATATAAGAATTTTATGATAATTTAATACTGCTTATTCTTTCATGGACAAACCAATACAGGAAATTAATCTCACTGGACAAAAAACTTAATCCAAGATGTTTTAGGTAAGTTACGATAGGGCGCAACTGTACTATTATCCTCTAAATAAATTACTCCTTAGGTAATGTAGTGGTTTGAATTGACAGATAGGTGATACGTAATAAGTAAATATCACAGTAATAAATAAATATATGCGATTATGTTTGGCCGTGCCAAAGCACACAGTGAAAGCTGCCAATTTTGTATGTGTATCAAGGAGGATTGTACAACCAGTCTACAAACAATATTGTTTTGCAGGAGGAACCACTAGCCGTCGTCTTAATTTTGGTCGGCGAAAGGTGCTCACAGACAGGGACTAACGACGCGTTGCACACCTAACACGAAATTGCTTTGAAACCAAGCAAGAATTGCTAATAAACTGTCAATGCAAGTCCACATCAACCGATTTCAGAGCTCACACTTCGAAGTGAACTTCGTTCAATGAGCATTCGGAGCAGAGTAGTTTGGAGGAGGCCTATGCTGAACGCTGCATACAAAAAAAGCATGTTTACAATGGGCCATCGCCACTGTAGGAGACCGGAAACGCTTTATCTGGTTAGACAAGTCTCGTTTTTGGCGAATTCATTGCCGACCAAATGAAGCTTACAGCGATGACCGTGTGCTTCAACAGGGCGGTGGATCTGTTTTAGGGGTGTTTTATATAAACTTACACAGAAATAGTACCCTCGTGTAAAATTAGTGAACGCATCAACGGATAAAATTATATTCAGCAGCTGGACGACCAGGTACAGATTTTTGTGCAGATTCTCAAACCTGACTACAACTCCGTGCCAAAAAATTACGATAATCTCACTTAGCCGAGTTAGATTCAAAATATTTAGAAAAACGCCTAATAAGCTATCGAGACCTAGATTGCTTTAATAAGTCACGTGTTCCACATATTTCCATCACAGCTTTTTTTTTATCCCGATAATTTTTTTTCGCTTCATGCAACTTTTCAGGGATAGAAAAGTACAATATGCAACAGGAATGGACAAAAAATTACGATATTAAACCAAGAACTTTTATTTCAAACAAAAATGACCTTTTAATTTTGTTCAATATTTTGAGGCATCACCTCTAGCCTTAATAACATCTCTTATTCTGTCAAACATGCTAGCAACAAGTTTATTACAGTCCACTTTTTGGATGTTCTTCCACACCTCTCGAAGACCGTCAGTGAGTTGTTGTTTATTCTGCGGAACTTTTTCTTTAATGCGTTTTTTCATCAGTTTCCAGATGTTCTCAATTGGGTTGAGGTCTGGTGAGTTGCTTGGCCATGGGAGAACGTCTATTTTCTTATCATTTAGCCACTTGATGGTGTTTTTCGATGTATGGCATGATGCGCCATCTTGCTGAAAGAGGAATGTATCGGGACACTACTGTTCAGATGAAATTCTCTAGTATGTCCTGATATACGGCGTAGTTCACTCTGCTCTTTAGAATGCAT
This sequence comes from Rhysida immarginata, assembly GCA_023313115.1. Classification (NCBI taxonomy): domain Eukaryota; kingdom Metazoa; phylum Arthropoda; class Chilopoda; order Scolopendromorpha; family Scolopendridae; genus Rhysida; species Rhysida immarginata. The sequence continues at coordinate 401,975 of JAHWFO010084984.1, forward strand.
AACTCCACAACACCATCTATCTGCAGACATGCACCCCCACACCATCACCGAGGCTGAAAACTTCACAGATCTCTTGCTTCATCCGCCAGACTCGTACGCCTTAATCACCGTAACACACACAGAAGATGGACTCATCACTCATCCAGGCAAATAATTCTATAGCAAGCAGTTTTTCTTATTACCTACCCCCTCTTCCTTATTGATCCCGCGCATTGATACAAAGATCTCGCAACTGTACTTGTTCCTTCATTGCAAGGTTAACCTAAAAAAATCCTTAGAAATTCAGAATCCACCTTTAATCCTGCACTTACAAATATTTTATGGAAAATTCCTCGGAAAATTCCAGCCTTGATATCCAGCACTTTCTCCTGCAGGTGTAATCTGAAAGAAATCATGCTGCTTTCTTTTTGAACTGTCACCCAAAATCTGATAAGCTTCTGAAACTTCTTGATACTTCTTTGCTGATCCAGGCTCCTTATTATTATCAGAATGATACTGTTCCCAAATGAAGGATTTATAATAACACTGGCCAACAAAATTTAAGGTTTTTCTTGTAACAAAATGAAAGTGGGTGATTTTTGGTAGTATTTTTTCTGCTGATTACGAATATAATTTTTAAATTTCTCTAGCACGCACAGCTTTCTTGTTTTACAATGAAACATTTTTAAATCATTCAGTGTTTGAGGCCTGGTAAATTTCCTTGCGGCCCCAAAATATGGATACTTTAACAATGTAGCCGCTTCTCTTTACTCCCATTACTTTAACATAGAAGTCTCGATGTGCATAACTTGGAAACCTGACGTGATAGAAAAAATCTGAAAGCAGATTCGGATTCTACCTACAAATTACTACTAAGAACACTTTGTGTGGTCTTAGTTACAAAATGTGTGTTGACTAGTGTAATTAGAGATGCGATAAGTTACTAAAACGTAAGATAATGATACTGGAAAAATACTTAAAACTAATGAAAAATGCTGGAAAATTTCCATTGACAGTTTAGTTTCTATTATCAGAGAAATCATATTGAAAAGGCATAATAGCTTGAAAGTTTCTCTAAATTCAAATAAATGACGGATATAAAAGAAAAGAAGCACGAGACGCAAGAACCCTGGAATAAAACAAAAACTGAACACAAGGTGGTAAGATCCTGAAAAAAGCTAATTTACTACTCTGTGTCTTACTTCCCTGTGTGCAATTTTTAAATTCAAATAAGATATACAGTAGTTGATATATCTGGGCATAAAGGAATGGAAATTAGTTTCGTTTAGCAATATTTAACTGAAACACTCTTTTCTTTCACTGTAAAATAACTTAATAACTAAAAGAATTTTCTTCCGGGCATGTAAAACTGCGATTCCGAAGATGTTTTGGTTTTATTTTTTTGTATAAAGAATGAGTTATAAAATTTTTAAATATTTTGCATTTTTAGGAGATCTTATTGGATGAATTTTTAGAATCAACGCAAATACGATATTTAGAAAGATTTGCCAATACGCTGTAAAACTGACGCCGCTGAACTCAATCAAGAGTGACGAATGACAAGCGTCGACGTCGATCAAACATGATAATTGGTGTAATCAACGTTTCTTTGTGAAAGCAAATTGATATTAATTGCAGGTGGAGATTAAAGTTTGAGACGATTTAATTTTTTTGCGCATGACATGATTTACAAGTGCATTGATTTTAAGTGTGGGCAAATTAATGCTTGATATGTCTTTCATGAAATCACTATCAGAAAGCTGAAAAATTTATATTGTCGTTTTCAGTTTCTTAACACATTTTAAATAGCATTATCCGCCCTTTCTAGCGCCCATATAACAAGGGCGGATAATATTTTAAGATTCGTTTGTGTTCCTCAACTAGAAAAATAATATGCTTTTTATTAAATCTTATTGTCATGAAACAACTTGAAAGCTTTGCATAAAATATACTCAAAAAACATCTTTTATGTGATGAGCGAACCCATGCTTCTGAGTCTTCTTTTTCTTCGATAAGAAAACGGATTAATCGGATCATCTTCCCTCTCTGGTCCTGTCTGTCTTTTTATTTTCCCAAGTCGATGTTGGATGCAGCTTCATCTTCATGCTAGAAATTCCAATTGCTAAGTCTGAAAGGAGTGGAAAGAAATGAATTGATTTCCTGTAAGAGGACTTAAATCGATGACTGGTTTTTTATTCTGAATAATCATTTCTTCTTTGAATTAGCAAAAAATGCAATAGCCTTACTCGGGGTGAATGTATTTCGTCATATGCAGTCAGTACTCCGAGCAGTAACGCGATCAATTGCTGCTTTCAACAGAAACCACTCGACTTACGAAATCACTTTCATTTGACAAAAGACACGGGACATGATTGGCGAATATGTTGATGGCATGAAATGTTTACGAGTATCGCTCCAAAAGTAATGGGCGGTATTTTTTTAAATTCATTTATAATTCTACACCTTTGCTATTTCTAAAGTGCATAGAAGGATCCTTAAATTTTAGCTCAACCTATTAGAGCTCTTCTTCAAGCTGCTGAGCTTGATCTTCGTCAAAGGCAACGTGCTGTTATCCAGTTCCTGATCTGAGATAATGAAACAGCGGGAAGCATTCCAATAGTCTTTGGAAATGATACTGTCGATCGCGGTATGGTGGGCACGCAGATTATCTGGTGAAAGGGGCAAGCCATTATTTGGGATCCTCTTGGCAACGGCAGATCATACACCGCACAAACATTTGACAATGTGTCGCGTATTAACAACATAGTTTTGGAAACAGGCATTGTAACTGAAAAAATTTCACTCTTGTTGGGAATTGGGGAAGCAGGTGCACGCAGAATCCTGTAATAGTTGGGATTGAAGAAGATTTATGGTAGATGGGTCCCGAGGATACTGACAGATATCCACAGAGAAGCTGTAAAAAATATGTGCAGAATTTACTTGACGCATATTAGGATGGCGGAGATGACTCTGAATTGTGACGGGGGATGAAACATAGGTGAATCTGAGAAGGAGGATGTCTTGCTTTTGCACAGCTGATTACCATCTTTTTGGTAAACGGAAGGAACACCTTCAGGGAAGAGGTTTGAAGTTGATGTCTCCCTCTTGAGTGCTAACAAACATTGACTCAGCTGCGCTGATCTGGAGTTTTACCGTGAAGACATACAGGCCTAGTTTCAAGAAAGCATAAGGCACTTGAAAGGGATGGAGATTATGTGGAAAAGTAGTGCATTTCATTTCTAAAAATGCCTCATCATACAGTATAAATAACAAAGGTGTCGACTAAAACCTTTTAAATACTGTGCATTACTTTTGGAGAGCCCATATATATTTTCAAATAAATTTATTTCTTCATTTATAAATTATACATTGCCATTACTTAATCTCAACCCCAATTTCAACGTATATCTTTTTGGGCCACTTAAAGATGCACTGAGGTTCATAGAAGTTCAAGGCTACGTGAACAGAATAAGAACTGGTTTATTATTGTTTATTATCTTTCTATTATATTAACCTCTTTACAATTTATTAATAAATAAATAATAAAAAATTTTTACCAGTTGGTTTTGGTAATCCTTCTTTGTGTAAATTAATAAATAATAAATGACGAATGATGATGATGAATGATAAATGAAAATGAACGTTTTCGGATTACTGTCTGAATCCATTTTCAAAATTATTATGGAATTACTTGTACTCTTTTGTTGTGTTTGTTCTGTTGTGGTTTCTATTGTTATGCTTTCAATTGTTGTGTTTATGTAGATGTTAATTAGCTTTTGTTGTTTGTTTAATTGTTGTAAATTTTTTAAATAAATGTCCATATTTTTGATATTTCAATGTTTGGTTTTGCTAAATTGTTTTCTTTTGATTTTGTAAATAGTGTTTCTTTATTAATCTTTTATTTTGATTTTGGTCCCTTGTTCAAATTTTGACATTTTTCCAAGATAGGCTATGTTTTTCTTTATTATAATTACTTGCTAAATAGTTGTCTGTGAAATTTAGTCTAATTGCTCTTTCGTATAACTTATTCTTGTGATTAGTGTTCTTTTTGTTCATCCAGTGTAGACTTTGTTAGAGTTTTGACATGGATTTCATAAACTATGTTGCTATTTTGCCAAAACTTTTTATTTATTGATATACTATCTTTTAATTGTCATTTTCATTTAATATACACAGGGTCGGGACACAATAATATGGCCACCTGCTAGTATCCGGAATATCCACCTTTGGCGGCAAGCACAGCAGCTAGTCGACGCAGCAGAGAGTCAATAAGTCCTCGGAAGGTGGATGCAGGTATCCGGGACCATTCGGCGATCAGTGCATCCCGTAATTCCATCACCGTGCATGGTGGAGGGTCCAGCTTGCGGACATGGCGATCGAGATGGTCCCATAAATGTTCAATGGGGCTGAGGTCCGGGGAGTTTGTGGCCATGGGAGTAACTTGAATTCATCCTCATGCTCCTCGAACCAAAATGGCTGGGAGCATTGTTCTGTTGAAAGGTGCCATCACCCTGAGGAAACACTGTCGACATGAAGGGGTGTACCTGGTCTGCGACGATCGTCAGGTGACGAACAGCATTCAATGTACCCTCCAGCGGTTCAGTGGACTCAGACTATACCACGAAAACATCCCCCAAACAGTCACACCTCCCCCGCCTGCCAACGATGGTGTCGGGAGCCTGTTATCAGATGCTTCCCGGCGAATTCTCCATCGTCCGTCCACTTTGTTCACCAGAAACCGCGACTCGTCAGAGAAAGCAACCCTTTGTCACTCGGCCGAGGTCCAATGGCGATAGTCCATTGCGAATTGGAGGCCTTTTCGGGGATGCACAGGCGTCAACATGGGTGCTGTTTCTATACGCCTGCTCTGGAGCCCCAACCTCAAGAGGGATCGTTGCACTGTCTTGGTGCTGACACGCCTAGTGGCCCTACTGTTGGTCTTGGCCAGGCGTCGTAACCGAAGCTCGCCTCTACGAACTGTCTGCTAGTTACCTCTTCGGTTGCTCGAAACTGTCTGCTTCGTCCAGTCGCGGTACACCTAAATCAACGACAACCCTAGAGCAGTTCACAAAGGTGGCCGTTTCTGAAATGCTGCCCCCCATGGCCCGATAGCCAATGATCATCCCCTTTTGGAGGTCCGACAGGTCACTTGCTCTGCCCATGACGACGACAATTGCTGTGTTAACGGATGCTACTACACGTCTGCTGTTGTCAGCTTTTAATGATATGCAATGATTTTTCATCTGCATACCATGGGACGTTCCAACATATTCGAGGAGAGGTGGTCATATTAATGCGTCCCGACCCTGTATATCATTCATCATCATATATCAAAGGATTATCAAAACCAACTGATTCATTGACAGCAATACTGACCAAGATGCAACTGCTTGATTTAATTAGAAGATACTACTACAAAACCCGTAAGTTGGCCTTCACTAGGTAGTCGTTACCAGCCCTGAAGAAGTGTATTTCGAAACGCGTAGGCTTCTAATCAAAAGGTATCATTTTGCAAATCCAGGACTGGTACCAAAATGCTTGCACCTGTTTCCTATAATACGTAGAAGTTGCTGAGGACTAATTCATTTATAACTTATATATATACGTATATTGTGATTTATTTTCTTATATTTCGAATAAAGTGTGGGGTATTACTTTCTTAGCTCTGAATTCCAATAATTTCCTTTACAGTTTAGGAAATATTTAAGTCTAAATCTTTTCAAAGGAAAATGTGTTTTCACATTTTATATAAATGACATAGCATTGAAAATACATGACTAAAACAGATGAACACTTATTTAATCTGTACAGATAGTGACTTTTAAAGAGTTAAGCTTTCCCAGAAAAGTTTTTCCAAGAAAAATCGGTTTCGTGGAAAATTGCTATTAATTAAAGCTTAAATCTTAGCAATTAAATTTATAAAAGCACTATTCTTATTCATTAAAAGTAGCGAATTCTGAACAGTGGGATTATATAAGGGACACAGAATACCTGAAGGTATTAGATATTCTTTAAAAGCAGCATTTTTTTGTGCGTTTCAAAAAAAAAAAAAAGATTAAAAATGAAAAACTAAAAGAAAAGCCGAACGTTAATTTCTATAAGAGAAGAAACATTATCCCCTCATGTGTTATTCTATTCAGTTATTTTTTCTCTTTGAGCTAGGTAATTATGTAGCAACTGTGTTGAGTAGGGGTTGTCATTGTTTCAATTCACGTAGATGTAGACGATAGATAACGAGCGTTTCATCGACGTTAAAAATCATTTGTGTGTTCGCTGCGATTAAATGAAAGCGCAGCCTATTCATTGACTTTGTGAACTTTCTGGCTGTCGGGGGGTCTTTAGGGAGTCAGGAGGGAGGAGAGAGTGAGAGGGAAGGAGAAAGAGAGACGACTCACGAGCAGAACGACCGTTTGCAAGAGCAGTGAGAGGAGAGGGAGCTTTGTCGACCCCACAGGTCTCATCGAGATCGCCTTCTTTGTGTGGGTGGAACGGGAAAGATAATTAAAGAGGAATTACGTCTCGAGCGGCATTCACTCGCAGCCGTCGCTCCTTCGTCTGCAACGACGTTCCTCACAAAAGAGAGGCAGCAACAAATTGCGAAGAGGATTTTCCCTTTCCTCCGAACTCTCTTCGAAGGTTCTTTTAGAGCGGGATGAATGAAAGATAACCTTGCTTCTTTTCAGGTAAACCTTTTTTCGCATACTCTTACAGAGGACTATTCCAGCCCCAAAGAAGGGAAATATAAAAGAGGAACGGATGGGAGGAGGAAAAGGGAGCATCAAAGGATAAATTTCTCTTTTCTAAAGAAATCACGATTCCACCTGCAACTCAGATCTACGGTTGTGCTACAAATAAATTAAAAGTTAACTTGCACCAAATCTTTTTGGAATCGCTTAAATTCAAAAATACCTGTGCTACAAAAAATAGGAAAAGGGATAGCATTAAAAAGCCTACAACCGAAGTGGAAAAATTTTAAGATTTTCCCTAAAATTAGAAGGAAAACACTCGTCAAATTAGAGAATGGGAAAAGCAAAAAAATAATAAATAAATAAATAAAAAAAAAACAACAAACAAACTAGAAAACAAGATTAAAAGTTAAAATTTGCAAAATAAATGAGTATAACAAAAAGCGGTTTTTAAAAGCGTTCACTTATTTTTTCCTTCTTACACATTTATGAAAGCGAGGTATGAAAGAGTTTCGTCATCTATGAAATGATAATGGAGTTTTCGAGCGCAAGTCTCCTGGAAAAATGCCAAATATTGTTGTCAAATAATTCTTAACGATTCAGATAATGAATGCATTTTGCAAAAATGCCCGATAACAATTTTAAAATTAATAACTTTTATTCAATGGTTCGCAACTCAAGTTTTAAAAATTTTTAAATGAATTCTTGGCAATTTGCGCGAGGACTCGTGTTGTAGGGGAAAATATCGGAGAAATAAAAACCTTAAACATAATTAGATTAACTCTTCAGGGAGAAACAAAGACGACAATCCCCTTGGAATTTTTTTTTCCATTAAGCTCAAACTCAAGTAAAAATTAACTTTATGGGAGAAGAAGACTTGTTTTTAATTTAAAGCGTTTTAATTCATTTTTAAATTCACATAAAAGAAAGGCCAAATCTTATATTTCTTCAGAAAATAGGTGATTTGTTTTTGCATATAAAATAGAAAATTTCCTAGTAAGAGTAATTATTCTATCAGATTAAAAGCTACTTGCTTAATAATCAATTTAACATTTGAGAAAGGGTAGATAGAAAACACCTCTATCATGAATAAATGTCTAACTGGGTTTACACTTGAATAACCCTGTTCTACAAAAAAATTTTATTTTGCATTTTTCTGAGGATAGTAGTTATGATTCTTATGGGAATGTATGCGCTGAATTCAAGTTTGGTTTTAGTTTTTCTCTATCAGGCATAGTTATCAGGTTCAAGTTATTTGGACCTAACTATTTCTACGACTTTCTTTTCGTGGCAATGACATATATTATTTTTATAATTCATCTTATATTTATAAATGCATTGTTATTTCTAGATTCATGGTTGTGGAAATACAAATGTATACTCACGTGATAAAATGTCTCCAACAAAATATACGGGGTTATTTAAAATGATGTACGGTATTTTAAAAGACTTTAATAAACTCATTTCTAAACATGCGCCTAACAAAACGGGTTTAAAATGAAGGAAAACTCAAATATTTTCATGTTCTGGCATTATAAATGTTCTATGTGACTTCGTTGAGTCACGCGGACAATGTCCAGACGATATTCCAGCTCTTGCCAAACGCATTTGAGCGGTGGTACAAACACATCGTCTTTTACAAAACCCCACAGGAGAAACTCACACGGTGTAAGGTCCGGTGACCGTGGAGGCCATGCATGCAGCACATACGGCGCGACTAACCTAACGACCTAAGGAATCATTTTCTGATGGAATTAGCCTTTCTCACGTTGATGAGACTTGAAAAATGGCGGCGTCCTTGGCTGATTGAAAACGAGGCTGCGTGGCGAAATTCACACACGAGAAAGCACTTATGTGCTAATTTATAGATTAATAAAAACAAAACTGTTAATTCACTGCATTTTAATTCAGAATATTTCACTCAGATGGATTAAGACTACTTAAGGAGGGGGCTATTCCAAATAAATTTGCATTCCGAAATAGACCAAAACGAATGAATAAGACTAAAGAAAGACCAAAAAATTTCCTAAATTGTATCATTAATTTTATTTATTATTTCGTTAATCAATATTAAACTTTGATAGAAATTATATTGAATCTAAATCATTAATTTTAACATTTTAACTTATTAAAATTATATTGGGATGTTATTTTTTTATTAATTTTTTTATTTTCATTTTTTGCTTTTGTTATTCGTTATATTTTTATATCAATAGGTCAAAATCAATTAATTGATTAACTGATCTTAATAACATTTTACATACTGCATCTATGTGCGCAAGTGAAGTAAACAAAATAAATGTAAACGCATCGACATCTGATCATGTTTATTAAATTCCATGCAATGCAAATAATAATAAAAAAAACAAAAACAAGAGAGCTTGTTTATGAATCTCTTACCAAAAACCAAGTTTATGACGAACGTCATGACTGCCCTTAAAAAAATGAAATGGCAGATTTGACAGAAAAAATAAATTCAAATATTTAGGAAAATTTAACAAAACAGATCCGAGAAAGAAATTTTTAAAGCAAAAGTCAATAAGATGAAAACAGCCCCCTATTTCCTCACCAAAGATATCTGCAAGAATTCAATATCATTCAACGCTAAACTTTGATATTAAACAACAGTAATACGCCCAGAAACACTTTATACAGCAAAATGTCTGATCCTGAACAAAAAAATGTTAACGTAAGAACTGTAAGTAGCTGAAAGCAAAACATTAAGGAAAATATTGGGGCCAATATTTAAAGACGTATTCTATAATACGTCACAACAATGAAATGTACACACATACTGAAAAAATTACTGATACTGTACCATTAGGAAAAGGCGAATAGCTTTTTATGGACATCTTGAAAGAATAAAGCTCAGTAGACTCACAGGAAAAATTTTCAAATATATGTAAAAATTGGAAATTGGAAGTACATATAAGAATTACAAATTTCACAAACAGACGTACAAAAACGTACACCACTTAAAATTAAGCTGGAGCAATCAAAAGGCTTTCCGGAAAAATTGAAGAGAAACGGCGCGCTTTGGACTCAGAAAAGGAAGGAGAAACACCGAGAAAGATTAATAAGAGTTATGGCAGAAAAGGAAAGGGAAAGGGAAGGGAAAAGTTGAAAAGAACGTAGTCCATAGCGGCTTATTCGACAACAACAACAACAAGGACAAAATAAACCTCCTGTGTCAAATGAATTTGAAGTAATGACCACCATTGAAGAAGGAACTGAAAATTGTGATGTATCTTCTGAAAATTGTAATTTGCATCCTGAAAACAATGAACAGTTTGATTTGATCAACAGTTTCCACATTTTTCCCAGCTTCTTAAGCCTTGGATCTAATAATTTCTTCTACATCCTTCAATGATATCTGTGCATTTAAAAACAGACTGGATATGCATTCATTCCTTCGCACCAAGCTGAGGTTCACCACTCAGCCTCGTTTTCGACTAGGCATGAGCGCGGCCATAATCTCGCCCTTTCTGGTTTGAAAAAGGCTAATTCACGTACTTCTTGTTTCCTGTGTGGAGAACGCCATCCTGCTATCAACTTCAATATTCTTATTTTAAATTAAACATATTTGATATTTGTTCATATTACTAAAAACTGTGTCTGATACATGAATTATGATTTCAAATTTGAATTTCTCATATCAAAATCCTTTAGACACACTTATTTCCATTCGGGGGGAAAACCCTTGTAGAACAGTGTAATAGGAGAATGGTAGTTTTATCTTTGAAACAAAACTTCTAATATGATGTTTTAGTTGTTCCTTTGCGAAAATGCATTATCTGAATAAAATTTTCTGGACATCCCATCTAAATAATGAGCCCTGGTCGTCTTGTAAGCCTCATAGATGTGTACGCGAGAGCTTCAATAACAAAGGGCAAATTGCCTAGATATATTTAATAATACAATATTAATGTCCACACGCCCGTTCTAGGAAATGGATTTGTCATTAATTATTTACTCTTCTTCTTTTCAACCTGCATCCCACTCTTTCAGGGAAAATTATTTATTCATATTGCATCATACATATACATAAAATGGTTCGCTTTAGAAAACTAAAAAATTTTCAATGAAATAAACTTTTAATAAAATTTTAAACGATATTCACGTCTGAGAGTTGTCACTGTTTATCATTCTTAAAAATTATTGCTGAAAATATAAGTAGACCAGGTCACATATTCGACACTCGTAGTAATTTAAAATAAATGAGAAATCGTGATTTACACAAAGAGATGATGTTATTGTGTCTCGAAAAGGAATGTGTCTCGAAAATAAATTTCTTGTCCTAAATTTAGGTGTTAGTCCACAATTGGTTTGTATCCACAATTTATTGAAAATGGGCTTGGTCTAGTTGTATTTTCAGCCATTCATTTGGCCAAACATCGTCTTTACAAATTTCTCAACGCTTGAATAATAACCATTTAGCGGGAAGCTCAATGATAATTAACATTGAACTTTAGCCCTTAACTACTATATTGGGGTCAGATATGATGTATCTAACCTAACCACCCGTACCAGGCTTTTTTCTCGGAAGTCCAAAATTGTAGAGCTTCGGGAAAAAAATTTACATGACTAAAGACTATGTGAAGAATTTAATGGTGGCTGTCCAATTTTTTTCAGAAACAGCTGGAAATGGGCCCACCCGGGGTCCGTCCAAAAACTTTAAATGGGAACATGGCTCTTGAAAAAATAAGCAACTTTTGTAGGAAGCAACTTTTTTTTTCCAATAGGTTCCTTCAGGAAATAAACCGTAAATATTTTAGAAAAAAAAGGATTTTTTCAAACCACATTTTCTATATGTTTTATACACATTCATGTGAGCGTCGTATGCAAATTTTCAGGTGTCGCTTGCATCGCGTAAAAAGTGTATAAATAGGCAGAGCGGTATCAGTGGACTATTAGCGTTCATCTGAAACGTTTTGTAACGTGATTATAGCGACACGACGAGAATTGTCAGAGTTTGAATGCGGAATGAAAGTTTGGGACATTCAGTTTTTGAAGTTTTTTGCATGCGACATTTAGTTTTTGAAATGGTGTGGGCATTCAACATTCCTCGTTCCACAGTGTCAGAGAGTACGTCGTTTCAGGCATTACCTCTCAGCATAGACAGCGCAGTGGCTGATAAATGGAATTCATTACATTGTTTATGATTCTTATTTTTTAACTAGCAGAGGACCCGGCGTTGCCCGGGATAATTATACTTGCAGGTAAGCAGAACAATCTCCAGAAGTGAAATCTAAAATGTTTTTTGCGGTTTCTACTAAATGTAAGATTTCCAGAAAATAATTTTAAAATTAAAAAATAAGTAAAAAAAAAAAAAAAAATAGAAAAGGTTAAACTGAAAAAAACAAACTTATACTCTGTACAACGAAAGTTTTACTGGGCGTGTCCAGTTAGATTTCTAATTTCAATTCACAATGCTGCCATCTAGTGACAATTTTTATAACCACAACATGGGGACGGTCAAGGCATATCCCCCTATATTTACTATCTAGGGGGCTATGGTCTAGGCCTACTCTTAATATTTCTTGTTGGTAATATGAAGAAGGCTAATACTTAAGTTAGAAAAAAATAGAAAGGGATCGATGAGCTTGTTTTGTTTCTGGGTGCTATAAATTCAAAGGCAAAATTTTTTTTCTTCACTTTTAACCTGGAATAGACTTTCAAGAAAAAAAAATTATCAGAAAGCAATGGATTATTAAAATAAAAAGCGGGATGTAGAAAACGGTTTTGTTATTAACAATATTCATATTTCTTACCCTGCAGAGCATCCACAATAAACATTAGATGGAGGAAGATGAAAAAAAAAATATACACACAAAATAATGACACTGGCTCAGGAGCACATGAGATTTAACTGCAGGAATCAAGCCTAGGTTTTCTCGAACCAGATCTTGAATTAATTTTTTTTATTTACATAACGATCTATTACGTATTTGTAAGCTTGATTAGCCGTTCCCAGTTTTATTTCAGAAAGCAAATAGATTTTAATTTTAGACAATGGATATAAACATCAACTCTATTCTGTTTTCGTATTGAAAATATCACGTGCAGATCCTCCATCGTGAAAACTTGAGCCCTTGAGCTGAGTTAGCGAAGAGCCGTCCCCAACAGTGCATTATAAATTTTGACACCAGAATGCGTAGCATATTTCGTATGCGCAGTAAAATAAAGTCGAAATCGTCTATTGTTACACATTGCCTCGTTGTTCCTACTTGCGTCATTGGCCCTGAGTGTTTCATTAGTCACGGACAGAGGACGCCTATTAAAACAACATATTACATTTTTTTCTATGGGAAAAGTATGAAATGACATGTCTCTTTATTGAAGGTGGAAATGTCCGCACAGTAGCGCCAGAGGGCTGCGTGTCTTTTTATTGAAAGATTCATTTTAATATCTAAATCATATTTCAATATAAATTTCTAATGTAATATTTTTAATAACAATGTGTTATTTCAATTTATCCATTACGGATATTTTTTTCAACGCACATGGAAAGAATTCTTCTTTATACATGTGAAAGAAACTTAATTTCTTCAATCAACAAATGGTTGAATGATTCAATGATTAAAAAATTAATAATGCTTCATTGCAATCATTGTCTGAGGGTAGTATCACGATTCCGAAACCTTAAATGTAGAACAAACGCAATCGAGGAAAAGAGCGAAGAAGATTCGCTTCTCAAAATGACCCGACCCGTATCAAGAGTGGGATTTTTTTCCCTCTCTTCAACTCGGGAGGTTTGTTCCTCAGAATAAGTAATTCTCCGTATGGGTTGGAGAGATTATTCGAAGAAACTGCTGTAAAAATACTTTGAATAATGTGCTCGTTGCTCGGCAACAGCAATGAAGGCAACCCAGAAAGGGGTGATACAACAAGGAAGCAGATAACACAGAGCGAGGAAATTTTTGTTTTGGGGTGGCCAACATTTCCCGTTCTTATTCTTTAACAAGAATTTTTTGCATATGTTATCTAGTTCTCTTTTTTGATGCTTTTTAAATGACCATTTTATACATGTAAAAGGAATATTAATTTTTTAATTATTTTTAAATTATTATCATGTTTTATGTATAACCTGAATTTCTATACATCTCTCTTCCTTCCTCCTCCTCCTCCTCCTCCTCCTTGCCTCAGCGTCGTAATCTATCCTGTATAGAATACATTATAAACGTAATGTCTTAAATTTACCAGATCTCGAAGTTGAGATGCTGATATACGTATACTGAGTGGCCACTTTATTATGGCCACATTTTTTCCTTAATATTGCATCGACCCTTCTTGGCATGGACGCTACGAAATGTTGATAGGAGGTTTGTGGAACCTGAAATTATGCTTGCTGAATATTACTCTCCAGTTCTGCGAGATTTGATCATCAGCTGTCTGTGGCTTTTTCAACTTCATCCAACAAATGCTCAATTTGATTGAGATTAGAATTGCAGGCACCACCTAAGCAAAGTAAACCTTACTTCGTGTTCCTGAAACCAATCCTGTGAAATATGAGCTCTATGACAAGACGCACTATCTTGTTGAAAGTAGCCATCTCCGTTAGCATAAACCATCGACATGGCAGGATGAAAGTGGTCAGCAACTATATATGTTGTGCGATTCAGAGATCATTTGAGAGGATTCTTGATTAAGATGTGCTGTTGCAATTCTGTACTCTTTCCTTTCCCCCCGAACATTCACTAGTCGATGATGATGACCACAAGTTGCATGTTGATAGGGGGGGGGGGGCAGAAAGTTACAAATGGCAATTTAAAATATACTAAGCACGTTATTATCTTCTTATTTCTCAACATAATCCCGGCCATTGTTAATGCATCTGTTGCCTGAGCCAATACCGTACAACAACATTCCACCCTCCTCGTCATTTGCAAAACCCTAGCTTCCAAGATGGTTTTTGAGCGGACCAAAGAGATGGAAATCGCTCGGTGGTAGATCCGAGCTATAGGCTGCCTGTTCAAGAACTTCCTAGCCTTCGTTCTTGAATTTTGTTTTGAGTCAACCGAGCCGTATGAGGTCCAGCATTTTCGTGATAGAGAATTACCCCTCTACAGCATTCACATTGTTACTCTTCTGCTGAAAATGGGTTAAAAGCACGCATTTACCTTGCCAATAGCCCACTTTACCCGAAATTTCTTGGATACAGGCAAATCTGGATGTATCCAATTGCATTGAAGCGCGCTTTGATTCAGGTTGATAATGGTGCACCCACTATTTATCGCCTGTAACTGTATTATTAAGCATGTCTTCTTCATTTGCGTATCGAGAGAGGTGTTCCAATTCGAATCACTTTGTGTGTCAATTGTCAGGTTACCCATCGGTTCTGGAAATTTACGATCATGCATGATACTGAACGCTAGGTCATGCGAACATCCAAATTCGGCTACTACAATGCCGATCGTAACGCGTCTGTGAGCTCGTTCATATCCTCCATCCGCTTTATGGTTTCTTCTTTAGCAGTACGACCTCGTCGTTTTCATCAATAATTTCAAAGCGTCGTTGTGAAAATTTCTCAATCCACTTGCAGTGCCCTTCTTTTCGCGCCAAAAAATATCACAGTAAACAAGAAGCATTTCTTTGCGAATATCCTTTGCAAGAATGTCTTTTTGCACAAAATGATGCTGCTCCTCGATTGCACACAGTTTCAGAACACTCGCCATGTTTCTTCTGAGCTGAGCAAACGATATCCTGCGTCAGTTAATTGCAATTGAATTGAAGCACTAATAGCCCTGCTCCAGATAAAGTTGTGTTGTACACAAACAAGCATGGACTGTTCAAACTGGGCTGATTACAATGCATATGAACTGGCACTTATAAAATAACATGTCAATGATTTCGCGCAATGCAAAATTGTCCACTATCTTCGCGAGAATATCTCATAGAATGGCCAAAATTTGACGCTCGATACAGGTTCGCAGCTCGCCCAAGAACGTCTTGTAGAGCTTGTCTTTCAGTGGCTCCATAGAAAATGATCTAAGACTGAGTTCAGGTGAACTACTTCCGGTTTTAAAGGTCACAAAAACGACGTTTTTCACAATACAATTCCATGTATAAATGGTCTATGCGTTAATCAGAACATTTCACTCTTCACCATTCGATAGGCTTCTGAATTAAGTGAAGACAGGTTATGGACTTTCTTGGTGGTCAAAGTCATTCGAAATTGGAAACTTTCAATGCTAAGATATGGGATGTAACATATCAAACAACTCGTAATGATGTGTCACGAATGAATATAACAAGTAATTAATGATAATCGAAATTGGTAAAATGGTACGTGTTGTAATGATACCATTATGGTACCTTTGAAAACTTTCCGTGGTAAGAATAGAAAAGGGAAGGGAAAACTCCGCGACCTGGACAAGAACCAGAGACCATGTCTATCGCTGGCACCGCTCTAACCAATTGATCTATCGCAGACATGAACCGCCAAGCTGTTACAATATGCCCACATGGACTTCCATGAAGCCACAAATCAGCTCAATCGGTAAAGCAGGACCCCCGACTCGCAAATCGGGATCCTTCTTCCCCTTAAACCATCAAATGAATTGATGAAATTTGTAGCAGGTAAGTCGTTCTCCTAAATCAACAAACCAGTCCAACTGTAGATAGGAGATGCTTCATATGGAGTCAGGTAAGTCCTTCCTTAATGAGACAATAGCTCTGACTAAATGCAGGGAATAAAACGTGGAATTGGATAAAACTGTCAATTTATAATTCAGACACAGCAATCAATAAACCATTAAGGAATAACATAACCAAGTACCGAAAGGTTAAACTAAACCATTCGCGGAACCTTATTTTAACCGCCCTATGTTAACATTGTAACATCTAAAGGAACATAATGATACCATTAAACCAAGTATCTTTGAACCAATTTGGATTATCATTAATTTTACCTTGTATTCATTTATGATACATCATTCCAAGCTGTTTAATATATTACATGCCATATTTTAGCATTGAAAGTTCCAATGAACCATAAGGGTCCCACTAAACCAGGTTCTTCAAAACCAATTTCGACTATCATTAATTTTACGTTATATTCATTCGTGACACATCATTCCGAGTTGTTTGATATATTACATGTCATATTTTAGCATTGAAAGTTCCAATGAACCATAATGGTTCCACTAAACAAGGTTCCTTGAAACTCATTTCGACTATCATTAACTTTACATTATATTCATTCATGGCACATCATTCTAAGTTCTTTGATATATTACATGCCATAGTTTAGCATTGAAAGTTCCTATGAACCATAATGGTTCCGCTAAGCTAGGTTCCTTAGAACCGATTACGACTATCATTAATTTTACGTTATATTCATTCATGATACATCATCCCAGTTTGTTTGATATATTACATGCCATATCTTATCATTGAAAATTTTTGAAGGTGTCATAAGGATACCATCAGAGAACGTGCCATTGTTTCGATTACAACCATTTTCAAAATGGTTCATTCCCGGAACCTTATTTATTAATTGGCGAAAATAGTAATTTATATCCGCTTCTATCTCGTCATTACGATTTGTTTGATATATTACTTAATATATCTCTCCATTGAAAATTGCTAGGTTTGGGTCGTGAAGGTACCATTTGTGCACGTGCCAATGAACCGATTTAGATAATATTTGTGATTGGTTCGTGCCATGACCATATTCATCGACTGACGAAAACAGATTTTGAATATCTTTCATAGCCTTGGAGGAGTTAGAGTTACGGACGGACAGACAGACAGACAGACACGTTTCCCCACACTGATAGCGTAAAGCACCTTTCGGTACTTAATAATTATGCAATATGCAATTGGAAATATTTTCCTATACTCTGTCCAACGAAAGTTGGAGTGGGCGTGTCCAGTTAAACTTCCTATTTCAATTGTTAGGTATTGTTGCCAAAATAGAATCAACAATGTCTAACAATTGAAATAGGAAGTTTAACTGGACACGCCCACTCCAACTTTCGTTGGATAGAGTTTAAACATAAATAACGTAATGAATTCAATTAACGTTTCCATAAATAACATCAAAATATGCCGACTTAATCTCAATACGCAATTCTAATTCAACAATAATTAAAATTTGACTTGGTAGAAATTTTTCAATCCATAAATATTTCCACAGAAAGCGCAAAAGCTAGCTTTTATTCCACTTCGAGTTTACAAGTAAATCCAAGAAACGTAGCGTAAAATCTAAACCCCAGCTTCGTTACAGCAAAGTCAAATCTTAATATCGAGATTATAATTTATCTTGTTTCAAAGTTCCCGAATAAAAGTTGAGCAAAATCTTTCACAATGACAAGCATTAAAAAGACCCGCAGGATAAACTCCTTTACAATTAATAAGTAAAAGTTCACTCTTACTTGGCTTAGTCGGTAAACTCTCCATCCAGAATTTCATTTCCAAGCATGCTAGAAATCCGCAGGCGGGCGACGACACAAATCGATAGGGACCAGGTAGGTTATTTATTACGCAAGTTTTTGCTGTAGGAAACTCTGAAATGTTTCTACTTTAAACATGGCTTGAAACGGGCTCAACTTGCTTTGGGGCCTCCGCTTCTAACCTTAAAGGGCCATACTCGCTTTCCAGCAAGTTGCAAACAATTTTTGTCATTGCCATCCGCTCTTCTCCAGTGGTCCTTCCTATTCGATCGAATAAACGGCTCTGACCTCTTCTCTCTCTCTTCTCACCTTTCCACGTCACCTCGTTTCTCATTCTTCTTGATTCGTCACTTCCTTCATTATTACTCATCTTCCTATCTTTCTTTCCCAAAACGGCCACTTCACTTTTTACGGCACTTTGTCTCCTCCAATTCTCTACGTCATTCCTTGTCATTAAATATTTACTTGCAGAAAACGTTCTTGTTTTCCTTCGCCTTCGATTTTGACGTGACACTTTTCTATTTCTAATTGTTTTATGTGTGAACATTTTCTTCAGTATTATGTTTATCTTCTCTTTGCGATGGTAAGATGTTGCATGTAATATATCAAACAACTCCTAAGGAGGGGGCGTGAATTAATATAATCAATGATAGTCGAAATTCGTCTCTTAATGATACCATCATGGTACCATTAGAAACTTTCAATGCTAACATATACCATGTAATATATAAACAACTTGTAAGGGCGTATGTAAAAAAAACAATGTTTGTGGGTTTGTTTCCTTCTTATACAAATGTACAGTTTTATTCTGATCTTGATGAAATTTTGTCCACTTAATCTTGAAGCAAGAGAAAGGTCATTGTCTACATTAGATTTCGAAAAAATAATAATTATTGATAAAAATCGATATTCATATGATGGCAGGGCATACTAATAAGAGGTATCTCATGACCAACAATACAAGGCAAAGTTTGTATAACAATAGGACCGTCGTGTTTGTATCAACAATGGCATCAACAAGTAATTCACCAACAATATGCACGGGCCAACAACAATGCAAGGCAAAGTTTGTTCGATATAAACAACGTTCATTAAGGCATGAAATTAAGATTCCATCCCACCTCTGCGAATTATAAAAATTGAATTTGCAACAATGCAGAGAATTCCTGTTGTTAGGGCTTTTCTTAGAACCTAACATTTTCTTGAAAAATCTTAAAAAATGAGCAGTATCTAAAGATAATGGAGAGTTAGCAGACTATTGAGAAATGCGCAAGTGGTGAGTGACCTGGCGACCGTCGACGATGCAAGCGTGTCAACAGAAGAAACGGCGACTACTAGACCAACCGAGTGACTGACCAAGTTTTGCTTCAAGACATCAAGAGCGGAGTGCGAATTGCAAACAACAGACCCAAGCGATCATGTACATCCATTGCCGCCCAAGAAGAGAGTTGTTTCGTCGAAGTTCACCACAGCAGGGAGAGTGTACATCAAAAGTGAGATTAGGTGACCAAGAAATTATTTAGGCTAGGTGTTCATTTCATGTGTTCATTTTTACTGTATATTCACATTCATATATTGCAAAATTTCATAAAAAAGAGCCCGAGCAACGCCGGGGATATCAGGTAGTGAATGAATAAAACGAGAAATTAAATGATAGTCGAGATTGATTCAGTAGTACATGTTCTAATAGTACCATTATGGTACCATTGCCAATGTTTGGTTCACTCGTATGTCTTTTAACGATTCCATTTCGGTACCATTTGAAATTTTCAATGCTAACATATGGCATGTAATACCTCAAAAAACTCGCAACGGATTACTAATTGCTAATCGCTCGCTTCAAAAGTATATGCTTACGTAGAAACGCTTTGGCAATACATTATGAAGAGATAATAGACGCTTATACAGAATGCTTCAACAAGTGACGCTCGCTTCATTATGTTGGAATGTTTACAAAGTGAAGGACTTTTATTTGTACGAATATATAAAGAATTACTACGCTCTCCATTTAAGCTTTCAGTAACTTCAATTTTATTCATTTTGAATTACGCAGTTTCTTTAGTAACAAATGCTTTTGTTTTATCCTCAAATTCCTTTAAATCCTAACAGGTTTTTGTGACTCAACCCTCTCTTCTCTAACGTCCTCATTAGAGAGACCCTAGTGCTTCTTGAAGAGGTTTTCCAACTACTGTATATACGTATATTTCCATAGAAACTGTTGTGATGGTTACTAACTCCTGTTGCAATTATAATTTTTTTCCAATCAATAATATGCTCTATTCATCGAGAGTACGGCTTATGATATTTACTGTGTTTGATGAACAGAGTACTTTCCTGGATGAAATTAATACTTCATTCTCGTCCACTGGTTTCACATTGAATTAGAAGACCGACTCTCTTTCTCGAAAACGTTTTTATATGAAATTTATCCCAAAATTTTGGATCAACCCTTCAAAATTTCATCTGTACTTCAAGATTATCGTTTTCCCCTATCAACATTATCTGCACAAGAACTTCATCTACATCCTCAATAGACTGGTTTTATTTCTACCATCAACAACATCTTCAATAGACTACATCCTTGAGTTTTCTTTCATCTCCCAAGTTTCTTCAAGATTGGTGACTTTAATTTTAATTTTGTTTTTATTATTTCACGATTTTCCCCATTATAAGGAGACTAAACTCATTTTAAATTTAAATCAATCATTTAAACTCCTTAAATCAATAATTCTCTTTCTTAGACTTAATGATATATAGGGAAGGTCACAGCTTAAGTTTTAACGTTTTTAGAAAGCCGGGATTATATTAAAATACATTTGATTTGACATATGTGGTCTATTTACCATTTCCAGTAAAAGGTTATCAACTTAATTCTACATCAGATTACATGAGGCATATGTTTGACTATTCTTCGCCCTTGGACGGCTTTTTGGGTCCTGAGAGCGTCTTTTGAGTTTGTTAAGAAGAGGATGAATGTCCTCAACTGTAGATGCAAATCAATTTAGATGCTTCCGATTCCTTCTGCGATGAACTGTTAAGAGTGGGTTTGGAGCTTTGTCTAGACGGAGAGAAAAATATGAAAATAAGTTTTATTATCAAACTCCATGGGAGCAATTTGAGATTAACTTAGGAATTTACTTTTACCTTGACATGCGAGCTCGAGGTAAAATGCCCAAAAACCTTTCGTCAAATAGGCTGTTCGTCATCCACATTTCTGATTATTTTTCGTAAATTTCCCCCTAGTTGAATCGTCCAAATCGTCTCTTGATATAGTTACTAAATGAAAGAATATTTTTTGCTTGGCATTGATTTAATGAACTCCAAGCCTATAAGTATGTGTTGTCTGAGGAACTTGGCCATTGAATCTAGTCCCTTGGACTCGAATCGAATTTCCTGCTCTACCTTGTGTGGCTTGCTATTTTCCTTTCGTGTTCTTGCTACCAGGTCTCTGATATGCTTTCTCCTCGAAACACTGTCCCTTGTTCTATGCTCGCCTCACAACTTAACTAGTCCTCTTGACTCCTTCATTGGCCTGTTACTTTAGCTGATTTGCTTATGTAAGCAACTTTAATTAAATGAAAGGAGAGAAACACTAATCACGGCCGTTAATGAAAAATCAGTGAATCGACTTAGCAAAATGCCGATGAGATAAGAGATTGCGGACGGACCGGCGAGATGGCGTTTGAAGCCAAATCCGAAGCGGAGGTTTTCTTTGAGGAGAAACCAGCATCAAAGAAAAGCTATTTGGAGCGAAGATATTGTATAGTCGCCACAACAAAGAAAAAACCGTCGTCTGGAATCTCAGGTTAAATCTCGTCTTTCCTCTCACTATCAGAAATGAGAATTCATTTCGGCGTCTGAGAGTCCAAAAAAGAAAAAAGAAAAAACGATCAGACGATGACAAAAAATTGACTGAGATAAAATAGGAAGTGCGCCAAATTCAGGGACAGAATTATTCTTATGCAAAAGCTTAAGTCACGATATCTCTAGTAGTTTAATGAACAAAACTGAAGAAGGTCGGCCCTAAGTTCCCTGTCTTCTCGTGTGTACAAGAGCATGGTAGAGGTGAGGGAATAAAACGGGCGTAAGACCACGCATTTATTAAAGGGTAAGGAAGAATGAAAAGAGACTGTGTAGCTCATCAGATAAAAGCAGGCCAAGACCACGCTCGTAAAGCAGTAATTACCGTGTACCTTTTGCTCAAAAGAAATCCCAGGAAAAAAAACTGGCTTTAAGACGACTAGAGCCTATATCTCTCACCGTGCAAAGACAATCGACAATCGAACAGTGTACATTTGTTCAGGTGGGACGTAAGCAGTGCTTACACGATTCTCACCCTTCCGGAATAAATTCCACATGGAATATACTGAAATAGGCAAAAAGCCTGACTAACCCAAAGAGCTCTTCCAC
Organism: Rhysida immarginata; assembly: GCA_023313115.1. Taxonomy (NCBI): domain Eukaryota; kingdom Metazoa; phylum Arthropoda; class Chilopoda; order Scolopendromorpha; family Scolopendridae; genus Rhysida; species Rhysida immarginata. The sequence goes on from JAHWFO010084984.1 coordinate 424,446, forward strand.
ATTATGAAAAAACAAAAATAATTAGAGCGAAGCGTTAGCGAAGCTCAGTTATCAGGCGAAAATCAAAATTCTTTGTGCGCATAAAACTTTTGAACCAGAGAACATAGACAAATGAAATTTTGCACACAGCTGGACATGACCATCCTAATGGTCACTAAATAAAAATTTTAAAAATCGGTTCAGCCATCGAGGAATAATCATCATTTAGCTGTTCCCATTGAAATGCATTGAAAAAAATGTAAACAAACAATTGCACGCGCTAATAGATTTTTCAACATAGAAAATATGGCGAAGCCCTTCGCAAATTTTTTTCTGCACCATCGATTTTTGAGACCATTTTATCGAGTTCTTAGAACTTTTATCACCTGTTTTTTTAGAGCGAAGCGTAAGCGAAGCTCTGTTAACAGTCGACAAGTGTAATTCGATGACCGCATACAACTTTTGACACGTAATAGTCACAACAATGAAAATTTGCACGTGCATGCGCATGACCATGGTGGTGGTCAAGAAAAAAAAAATTTTCAAATCCGACCTACCATCGAGGAATAATCACCCTTCAATTGTTCCCATAGGAATGCATTGAGAAAAACGTAAACAAACATTGCGCGTGCAAATAGAATTTTTGACATACAAAATACGGCGAAGCCCTTCGCAAATTTTGCTCTGCACATTCGATTTTTAAGGCCAAATTTCGAAGTTCACAGCGTAATCACAATATCTTTTTGGTGTGGTTGTCGACATTGTCTACTCGCCAACTGAAACTCGCAACCACTTGAATGAACTGCCGATGTGCATTCTCGTCAAATTCGCAACCTATACTGGACCAACATTAACCAATGAAGCAGTTCCCATTTTACCGATCGCCGTTGGCTTCAAAAAAGGAGGAGTATCTTGTACGCGTAAGCAATTTCCGCTTAAGTTAGCCTATGCAATCACCAGACACAAAGCACAAAGAATCACTGTTGATAAAGCAGCCATAGACATTGGTGATTCAGAATTTGGACTTGGCTTGTCGTACGTGGCATTTTCACGAGTGAAGACCATCAACGGTTTATTGATCGAACCGGCATTTGCAAAGCCGCGGTTGATTAATATCAACAACCATGCATCGTGGAAGGTTAGGCGTGAAGAACTTGCCAAATTACGCAGTTTAAAATGAAATTGTTTCAACAATAAAAATTAATATCAATTTAAAGAATTTAGTTAGTCATTTTCTTAACAATCAATAACGGTTCGCTCTAAATTATTGGTCAAGAAAGCGATTCGCGAGTCGCAGTCCGCCCTAGTAAGATTGACGATTGTCAGAAGAGTGGGAGAGGGAGAGGGGGTGGTATTACATCTTTCAAAAATCCAGGAAGGAAACATTGCCAATGTCTTCGAAGTTGACATCAATAATGTGCCTCGGTTTTTTATACTTTGTATGCCACTTCATTTCCGTCCGGTTATTCAATATTCCAGCCACCAGGACATTTTCATGGCTCTTCATCGTTTGCACCATGTTCATCAGAAGATCTTGGACACTCTTTCCAATATCAGTCAAGTTCAGATCCGAGTGGATGTAATGATTTTTTACAGTCCTTCTGGGCAATGGTCCTCAGGGTAACATTCTGGAACGACTGGAGTTCACTCCATCTGCTTTTACATATAGTCGCCCACGCAGGCATAGCATAGAGGAGGATGGTCCGAATCACTGTCTTGTACAGTAGTATTTTATTGTCGATGCTTAGGACGCTGTTTCTACCCAGGAGAGCTATAAGACTGTACTTAGCCCTCTTTGCTTTGTTCAGAGCAAAAGTTACGTACGTGACGATTCCAGGAGAGTTTTGAGTCGATGATAACGCCAAGATATTTGTAGTTGTTTATCCAGTCCAGTTTCTTATTGAATAGAACAAGAATCTGGGGGACGCTTGAACCTTCTGTTGAAGTACATAGCCTTGCACTTTCAGACGTTAAGGTTCATCTTCCAGCAGTTAAACCAGTCTTCTAACATCTTCAAAGCGTACTGCAGACGAGTGATAACGTGAGCCGGCTTGTGTGCCCTTGTCATAATGGCAGTATCAACAGCATAGATTACAATTTTCGGGTTTCGGGAAATCATGCACAAAATAATTAAAGAGAACGGGCCCGAGGACAGAAGCCTGTGGGCCACCGGCCTTTACTTTGCGGGGCATGGAGAAGTTTTCGCAACTTTGGCTTGATAGAACCTGTCGCAGAATCAAATCAGAAGGGAAGCCGTCTCTAATCATCTTGTAGATTAGCCCCTCGTGTCACACCTGATCGAAAGCTTTGCTGACATCAAGAAAAACCACGCCACAGTACCTGGAAAGGTTTTGGGGTTCTCAGATCTTCAACGAGCCCCCATATCTGCATCTGACAAAAGTGGGCGGCTCGAAAGCCAAACTGTTCTACCCGCATTAAACCATTGGTGAGACAGTAGTCTTTGAACCTGGTGAGGATCGTTTTCTCCAAGACTTTAGACATCGACGGGACTACTCCTGATAGGTCGGTAGCTCGCGGGAATTGCATGATTTTGCCCGTGTTTGGGGATGCTTAACACAATAGACTGCTTCCAAGCAGTCGGGAAACAGAAAAACTTCCTACAGTCGCTTATGATATTCGAGATGTCGCTAATGATGTTCTTTGTGAGATTCTTTAAGGCGTTATTATTTACCTTATCTCTTCCTGGAGCCTTCCTCTTTTTCAGATTTCTTATGATGGTAGCGATTTCTCCGGCCTCGATGATGATCTTAGTTGTAGGCTGTGGGCTTTCAGTAAAGTTGGCAAGACCATCTTCCAGCTGACTCTCGGTATTATTGTTATCAGGGGTAACAAACTGCATCTCTAGGGAATCTGCAATTATTTGAGTTTTATCCTGATTAGTTTGGACGTAATTACCTTGAAGGGTGCGAACTGGAGGAAGCGTATCATTCTTCTTCTTCTGAAGAGCACCGTGCAAGGAAGGAATGACCCCTAGATATGGGAACTTCTGCCCAATCAAAAATTAAGAGTCCAATGGTTTGCCCAATCCAAAAGGTCATTCAAATGGGCTAATTAAGCGTGACTTCTTTGTTTCTGATCAAAGGTGTCGAGCGAGGAAGAGACTCCGGGGTGAGGGATAATTAAACATGGCTAAAGGCCAACTCTTCCTCCTTGAGTTTACCATCAAAACCTAAAATAACCAGAATTATAACACAGAAAAAGTACTTAAAGAGGAAATTCAGTCAAATATGAATTGTGTGTAAAGGCCTTTTAATAAAGGGTATTTGAAAGGTATAATTTGTTTTGATAACATATCGATAACAATCTGTAATACTTAGAAATTATTAGGCATTCTTTGATGCACGCATGGAATGATGCGACCTGGCATTGCTAAGCTTACCAGGGCGTGTTTTCCCTATTGCAACTGGTAAGAAGCTACACAAAAATTTAAGAGATGTAGGGAAAAAAAATTTGATACAGGTCCGAAACCTCTCCCGCTGATAAAGAAAACGTCAGCAGCGACGAAAATATACATGAAATTTCATCGTATATTTATAACAAGATCGGTAATAGTGTTTATGTGCTGCATGCATTCCTATGGATTCCGATCTGGATATGGTGTTGCTTCTATGCTATATGTTACCATCTCAGGCCTTAAACTCTGGTCAAACTTAACTCCAGAAATACGCTCTTTTCCGTCTATAGCAATTTTTAAATCAAGATTATTGAACTTTTTAAGAAAGGTCCCATGACTCATCTCTGACTCCTAAGCTCATCTCTCTTCTTCTTCATTCTTCTTTTCTTTTTCTTTTCCGCGTTTCAGATTAACTCTTAAATTTTGTATTCATTTATTGTTTATACCAGGGCCGTCCAAATCGTACACGTCGCCCGCGTGAAACATAAAAAGCTCGTGGGCAAAGCTCACGGGCAAAGCCGAGGAGATAGTCCAAAACTAAGGAGGGGAGTGGGTATAGTTTTTCCTATGCAGTGTTGCCAGATTTTAGGGGGCGATTCCGTTAAATGAGGCATTACTTCTTTTGTTACTGATACTTGCTTGTTTTTCGTCTCGTATAACATGACGCACATTCCAAAAAAGCATAAAATCACTGAACCAGTATTTAAACCGGAGTGGGAGAATCTGTTTTTTTTTTCATTGTTCACGGATCTGATTCTCAATGCTTAATATGCACTCGTGTCCTATCGGGAAAAAGAAAATACAATTCTACCTGACATCGAGAAAATTGTCACATTAAAAAGAAGGAAATAAAATGGTAAACTGCCTCGTATTTTTTTTTTTTTTTTTTTTTTTTTTTTTTTTATTACAGTGGCGAATTGATAATTCGCAACTCGACTGATCAACTGATCAACGTAATGTGCAATAGGGGGGAGGGGGGAGGAAAATTACCCGCGTGCACGGGCGCTGCCCGCGAACAGAAATCTTGGACAGCCCTGATGTATACCATCCACCCAGGGACCCACTTTGTCGGCATCGGCCATACTGGCCTTGAGTGGATGCTCTGTATCATTTGCGAAATAAATAAATAAATAAATAAATAAATAAATAAATAAATATCTCATGATTCGATTTCACAACTATATTTTTTTAACTTCTTATTTCCAGTAAAACAACATAACTCCTTTTATGGCAACGTGAATTGTTGCAGTCCCATGCATCAACAATGCCTCACCAACATATGTTTGATTGTTGAATCACCTAAGAAAACTAAATGAATATAGCAAAATAAAACTCCATCAGCTGTTAAGCAAAATAAAATTAAAATATAAACACAAAAAACAGAATAATATTCTAATGGTGTGCTTTTTGCACGTCACAGTATATTCGTCATTCTAAAAGCTTTGTAGATTAAAAATGTAAAGGTGATGTTCAATTAAGTGAGTCTATTTCATATTCAAAGACCGTTTGAGGCAGCTTGAAGCAAAGATCTTTGGATGTGATATGTCTTTTGAGGTTTCTTTTACCCCCAAAAAATAAAAAAAAATAAACGATCGATCGGGAGAGAGGTTAAGTAAGAGTCGCAAGTGCGCGGCACTTTCTGTAGCCTATATTGATATACAATATTGTGTGTATATTTCTCAATATTCATTTTATTAAAAAAAATCAGATTATTCCATATATTATAATATTATTATATTACGAATCAATAGGAATTGAGAAATTTTGATAAAATAAATTTTGAGAAATATAAACTAAGGCTACATTTATTCTGAATAGGTAAAAAGTATAGGAGCGTCCATTGAAACTTTCTAGCGACGTTTTTTTGGTTGTTTCAGTAGTTTCGTCGCGAAGGAATTTCCACCGTCGAACAAACAGATTCGGACATTGCTCTGATCGAAAACGACTGTCAACAACTTCACGGTGTCAAAGCACAAAGAAATGATGGAAATTCAATTCGTTCATTCAAAACAAGCACTTTCCAGGGAAACAAGAATCGAAAGCGAAAAATAAAGACGACAAGTCTTTGAAATATTTCTTCCAATTGTCAATCTTTTGGCACGTTTCACGGAACGTCTGAAGAAGCTCGAAGAAGTTACATGTAAGGCGAAAGAAAACCTATGTTTAGGTAAGGAAAATATGAATTTTACTAAAAATGATGAGAATTTCTAAGAAGAAAAAAACTTACCGCAAGAAAACAATTTTTTTTTTTTATGAAATATTCAGACATTTTAACACACAGACGTTGTTTTTTATTCAGATAACGAGATAGAATGGACTATTTATTTTAAAACGACTAAGACAAGTTTAATTTACATTTGAACTTCAAAAATCATCATAAGCAATGATTTCACGAAGAAAGTTCCATAATATATTTTTATATGAATCCAGGCCGAAGTTTTTGAAAATTTGTGATCGAGTTAACACTTTGAAACTGGAATAGTGCCACAAGTCGAACAAAAGAAAGAGGAAAGTCGTTAATATTCAGCAGTTTAAAATTTAAAGCTTAGGAAATGGGTTGTTGAATATCCTCAAACGGACGTTAGCAGCATAGTGAGTGCAAAGGATCAACAAGTCACAGATGTCAATCCATGAACCGCGCATGATCAAAATAGACAAAAGTATACGAGAAACCGACGTTGTTTTGCCGTTGAAATATCACCATGGTCATGTAAAAATTTATTCGTCACTTTTGTTTGTATTTTACGAATTTTTAAGTTTAAAGAATCTAAATATTTATATTTCTCCGTAACTTTGACATTTACGTGAAAGCTAATGAAAATCTAATATTAAAGCAACAGTGTTGATAAAAATAAACATCGCCTACGATATGTCCTTTCCAATGCTCCGTTTTGAAATGAGGGTGCTTGCGACTCTTTAACATGCTTTCCCCCAATTTAAACATACATTAAGAAACGATGTAATTGTAAGTGCTTTCCATGTCTGACTTTGAACTTAATATAAAGCATGCCTTACATAATAAATTAAATGTTTAAATAGTCTTTTATTATTTACACCGTTTTAACGCTTTCTGACACCTTTTTAAAAGCAAAGGGAATCTAGAATTCCCCACGGCATTTTTACTTTTATTGATCGATATTTTTCACCATTTACGTATATAGTGGCGTTACTCGTGTTAAAAGGGGTAATTATAAAATAAATACGTATTATCAGACATATCACAACTCCATTAACTCCATTAATTTGATCCATTAAAATTGGCGAACAACCAAGGCTCTTAAAGAGACTACTTTCCATTATCATTAAAGCAATATGTACAGAATGGGTCAAACGTCTGGACCCACCTAAATAAAACCTATTTCGATTCGTGATACCATTAGGGGTGGGGCAAAAACTTTTGGTCATGTAATCAAGATAACCGCCATCTCGGAAGACGAACATCTTGGAAGACGGGGTTTATTAGAATTTTTGGCGTCGTAGAAGGTCATTTTACGCCTTTTACACAAGTTATATCTGTACGCAGCCCAGGACAAACACAAACAACCATGCCCGCGGCGGGATTCGAACCCGCGACCAGTTGGACGCAAGAACTAGAAAGCCTATGCCCTACCCCTCTCGGCCACCTGGCCGGTCCTTTAAAGACGGCCATCTTATATACAGCTCCAATTTTTCAAATGAGAAGAGGGTCATATGATATATGAAGCGCATGTGGAATTTCCTGACAAACACAATGGTATTGCTATTTTTTACGTATTCTCATTCTTGAGTTATTTTTGGTCGGACGTAACATCCACATTCAACACAGAGGCTAAGTGATACTCTTGTTTAGATGTCCAATGAAGATGAACCTACCCAGAATTCTTGCTACAGGTTGGTGCTCCGCTCTATTATGACACAGTTGTTAGGGAGTATCTGGGCATGCAATTTCCCAATCGTTGGATTGGCCGACGTGAACTAGTAAAGTGGCCCCCTAGTTCGCCGGACTTGACACCAATGAATTTTTATCACTGGGGTCAATTGAAGGCTCTGGTGAATCCCACAATTCAGTGGAATTTTTTATAGGGGCTATGTGCAGGCTATTTCTTCAACCTCTGTCCTCTCAAACCATATTATGCTGGTAAGGAAGATCCAATCCAAAACTATTATCGCAATGTCGTCAGTGCAAAATTTCCAAAATGTCAAAATTGCAGACTTCATTTTTGTTACTTGAGCCATTCGGCCCAATCAACACCATGAAAATGAATCCCATATGAGTAGGCATGAAACGTTCTGTGATTGCCAGAGCGTGTATTGATTTGTCGCTCCATAAGACGTTTCCTTTGTTCCACGGTACGACTTCGGTGAGCAGTGTACGATTTCATGTTGAATTCACTGAGCTCTATTAAGCGATCCATACTGAAGCTATGAGGGTGTCTCACTTTATGTTACTTTAGACATCATAAATATGTAAATTAGGACACATAAAATTGTTTTTGAGGGGTGCTCGGAAACTTTTGATCGCTTTAGATTTTCTTAGTAGATCTATGACAGAAATACAATCAATTTTCCTGCATACCGATACACAGAAAATATACAAGGAGATTCAAAAATAACTTCATGATTTTGAGATTTTGTTGTAGGAACCTATGGAACATACAATATCCATTATACGAGAAAAGATGGAGGTACATCAAAATTTTATTCCGATATTCCCGCACACTTGATTCCACAAAGCCAAGCTCTCCGTCTTCAAATCATCTTTGTCCTCATTCTCACCTATGGTCATGAGGCTTGGGTAATGACCGAAAGAGTGCGATCGCGGGTACAAGCGGCCGAAATGAGATTTCTGAGAGGTGTGGCAGGTGTTATCCTACTAGATAGAGTGCATAGCAGCACAATAAGGGAGTCTTTAGGTGTTGAGCCGCTACTTCTCCGCATTGAGAGATCTCAGTTGCGCTGATATGGTCACGTGATACGGATGCCGCAAACTGGTCTTCCTAGGCAGTTGTTATTTTCCAAGCCGGTGGGTAAGAGACCAAGGGGTCGGCCTAGAACCAGGTGGCTAGACTACATGGAGAATCTGGGTTCGAGTCGCTTGGGTATTACCAGGGAGGACATGCACCTGATGGCGGAAGATCGCGATTGCTGGAGATCCTCCATAGGGCTGCTGCCCTCGCGACCCTAACGGATAAGCGGATTTGAAAAGTAAGTAAGTAAGTAAGTAAGTAAGTAAGTAACTTGATTCCACATTTGGCCGCTAGGAGCAATACAGTGCAACATTACAGTATCTGGCGCTGACGATATGGTCTCTGAGATCTCCTGATTTCTGATTTCTTGTTGTGGTGCTGCGTTAAAGGTCAACTCTATCTACAACCATTACCAGGTGATGCTGCGCAGATTTTGAGCAGAATTAGAATATCGCATTCATATCATGCTACTCGAGAAAGCCAAATACAGGTGGGCCCTCGTTACAACTTACACCGTTAGAACGAACTCCGCGATGTAACGAGTTATTTTTGTAGTCCCGGCAATTGTAACTTATTTACTGTAAAAAAAAATTTGTTGTAACGAATTTCAATATAACTAATAAAAATTTTGGTCCCTGCAATAATCATAACTGTTCGTTGTAACGAACTTTCAAAAAATCCGGAAATAGAGAAATCATTTTATACGCATGATTTCTATGTGTAAAGCGTGAGGGGAAAACACAGGAAACAGGCTTTCACTTAATCTGAATTTCACAATGAAGTGACATTTGCTGTTGTTACTAATACACAAACTTCGTCACCAATTTCAACTTTAAAACAATAATCAATCGAAAGAAAATGTTCCCGATTTCATTTTATATGGGTAAAATTGATGATATTGAAACACTTATTGCAAAAACTGCTTATGATCATATTTTAGAAATAAATTTTTTTTTTTGATCGATTTTACTTTTTCAGAATTCAGGTGTGTTGAAGCGACTCGCCATATTTGGAGGTAAACTCATGGCGACGTTGTGGTCAAAACTCGGATCGTGGTAAAACAGCATTTCTTTCAAAAATGGCGTGCAGTCTGCAACATCTGCAGCGGTAGAACCAGGAGCAAATCACGATTATAACGAACTAATTCTTTTGAACCCTAGCTGTTCGTTAGTTTAAATTCATCGACAAAAGCAATACTTTATTTCTCCAAATTGAAAGAATAAATCGCAAATACGGACGCTTTCAATTCAGACTGCCGGGAAGCCGTCCTGTTCCTTTTATTTGAGCTCCATTAAACTCCATTTTTTTGGAATAGTGGTTTCCTATCTTCCTTTGTTGTTATCCATTTGTCTAAACAAATTTCAAAATGAACTACAGAAAATTAAAATATTATTATTATAGGCATGATATATTTAGGGTACGCATCTAATAAAAGTTTCATACTTAAATGAGTAAGTTGTTTCATAATAAACGGGGCAGCAATACACATTGAAAACTTTCTTTCGTTATTTGAATAAATCAGTATGAGAATTTTGTGAGAAACCTTAGAAATCGACATTAATATAGGAAACTCGAAAGGCTAGAAGGCATTAAAGTCTGCCGCCGGCGATATTTTCCACTTTGAAAACACTGATGTCGCATTTTTCTCGCGAATCATTCGTGTGAAGGGGGGGTGGGTGGAGGTGGGAAAGTAAGATAATAGAAACAAGCAAGTTGCCTGCAACAAAACATGAAAGATCCAATATTATCGATCGTCAGGAGATCGAATTTCACGAGCGTGTTCTCGTTTTGGGTGCTCAAAATTCCCCCACTCCCACCCCCTTCCGCCACCTCCACTTATACTTAATGATAAATTGTCAATTTGGAGAACAGAACTAGTCAATTAGAATGAGTTTCAAAGACCCTTGAGTAACAAAGTTATGATTAATGAAATGAAATGAATAAAATACTTTCCCAGCAATAAATCTGGAATACATATTTGTTTTTGTTTTGGTCAGCTAACAGAACTGCCTCCATGTAAATGCAACTCCCAATGAAAATTGCTTTCTTAAAGTAGTTTAGATAATAAAACGAAATCCACTGTGATTGAATGGCTGTTTTGAAAAAGTACTTTATTTCGTAAACCAAAACATTGTTATGCGCATAACATCAAAGTAACACGAAGCTGTATCCCTAGGCAGCCAGTCGATAGATTCCGGCGAGAAGTGGTTATTTTATAGTATACAAAAAGAAAATTTAAATATAAATCTACAGAAAGATTTCTATAGTACTGGAATCTTTTTCAGTTATTTAAGTTTAATATTACAGAGCTAGAGACTAATGTAATTGGAATTTTAAAGGTCGAATGAATTGTTTTTAAAGAAATCTACAGAAGGTGGTTTTGATTCTGCACTGAAAACAAAACATTTGTTTCTCCTTTTTTATTATCGTTGAGACTTCTAAAGCTATCAATCTTGGTCTGCTGTTTTTCTCCAAAAAGGATCTGACCAGCGCACCGGCGGATGACTGATGACCAGCCAAGCGCGATAAAGCATTGCGGTATGCAAGTGGCACTACGAATGTATTGTCACGTCTGTTCCTTTGGGTATCTGGATTATACAGATCCTAGAATTCTAAATCTAAGACAGACCCACCGCAGTAAATGTTAATACGACGCCAAGAGTTACCTTTCCATCAAATATCTATTAATAATAAATGAAATGATTCCAGCGTCTTATATTTTATTTAATACTTAAAGAAACATACGACTATTGGTGTGGTCACGTGTTTGAGACAGAAATGAACGCTGAAGACAAAAAAAAACAAATTTTAATCACTGAATTCTAATGAATAAGTGAATAACGCTTAGACGCCACTTCCTCTTGAGTGGAAATATTTACATATCATTAGTAATCATAAAAGCATAACGAACAGAATTAATAAGTGTGATTACTTGCGTAGTTATCTCACAAGGGGTCACTGCGTGCGTTATCGACCATCGAGTCGCAGGTTTTTAGCACTCGCTTACAAGGAAAAAGATGAAACGTTAAACTGTAGTATATTAAAAATTAATTTTCAAACACGAATTCTTTTTTCTTCTTACTGTTTCTTAAAGGTAAACTCCAAACCCAAAACAACTTTGTTTAAAATGAAAGATGAAAGTCTCAATAACAACGTAGCATGTATAAAAATTTTCAATTCGTACTCAAAATTGATAAAATATATCAGTAGTTGCCGAGAAGTACGAAGGAGTTTCGAATTCGTGACGTCACACAATGGACTATGATTATGAAACAAGACCGGTAGTGACGACTGCGATTTTGATAACAGTGACAGCGATATATAAGGGCCGTTAGCAGAATTAAATGCTACTGCAACTTCTGCGATATACACTATATGATCACAAATATCCGGACACATGCACGTTTGCGCTCTAGCCACGATTTCATGGAAATCAATAGGGCGTTGCACATCCCTTTGCCCGAATCATAGCTTCCACCCTTCGGGGAAGACTTTCCACCAAATGTTGGTAGGTACTTTCCGGAATGTTCCTCCATTCCTCCCGAAGAGCGAGAATCAGTTCAGGTACAGAAGTTGGCCGATGTGATCTGGCCCGCAAGCGTCTTTCCAATTCATCCCACAGACTCTCTATAGGATTGAGGTCGGGACTTTGTGCCGGCCAACCCATTTCTTCGACCCCTGAGTCCGCAAACCACTGCTGTACACGCCTCGCTTTGTGGCACGGAGCATTGTCGTGTTGGTAGAGAAATGGCCCGTTTCCGAAAAATTGCCACAACGTTGGAAGTGCACAGTTGTCCAAAACATTCAG
>JAHWFO010084984.1:436993-458874 GCA_023313115.1 Rhysida immarginata
TTTTCCGCCGAGGACTTCCGGTTGCTGCGGGTGACACGACGAAGCACTCGACGGTCTCTGTCCGTTAGTTTCTTGGGTCTACCGGTTCGTTGTTGAACTGTTGTTGATCCCCGGGTCTTCCATTTCATAATGACATCGCCTACTGTTGACTTGGGTATCTGAAGAAGGCTGGAAATGTCACGCACGGACTTGCCGCATAGGTGACATCCAACGATGGTTCCACATTGGAACTCACTGAGCTCTGCCGAACGACCCATTCTTGCCAATGTCCAAGCAGAGTTGTGTCTGAAGGTGTGGGAAGCTATTTAAATGATGTGCAAGTCATTATCATGTGACATTGGGCCAATCGATGATCTGTGAGGGGTGTCCGGATATTTTTGATCATATAGTGTACAGCCCTATGCATTAAACCGTGAAACGGAATCTTCTGCTTGCCGCGTCGGCGTGTGCACATTAGGGCGGCGTGTGCCTTACACAGCAGATAGGCTTACCTCCTCATTCCTTCGGCGTTTAACGAGTGCTGTTGCGGTCGTTGTTCTTGAAGAACGCCAGGCCCGTTTAGAGTTGGAAGAGCATCTATTTCCACCTTATACGTGATCTAGTTTCGGCGAATTTCTTGTTTGAATTGATACTGAACTTTAAACGGCGGATGCGTAGACAAAGCAAGACGCTTCAAAATGAGCACACGATGCTGTTTGGAGTTGGATACCAGTTCCCTCGCTGTCAAAAACTAATCCACTGTTTTTTAATCGATTTTGATTGTGGAAATCTATGAAACGTGAAATTTCTATCCGACTGTCTATTTACTCATCCAAGCAGAGAACAAATTGAAGGCATTCCGACATAAAACAGGTTAGCAAAATCTTACGATATGTAGAATCGTTCTAAGCGACTAGAATCTCGGCGACGAAATTCCCCGAGGTTCTCGCGGCAGGAAATGACAGCTTGTTCCGCCGTGTTCTGTGGAGAAGGAACGGAAGATCCCACGCAAATTTTCAATTTTCCGAGACATTTTTCTTAATAAAATATTAGGAAAAAATCGAAAAATTTTGAATGATAAATACTCTATTAACCTGGATTAATGTTATGATGCAAAAAAAAAAAAATTCAACTTTTTTTTTGCATCCAGATTAATAAAATACACCGGGTGTCCATAATTAAAGGACCCTATTGCAAAGTTGCCTGAAGGCGGAACCAGTCATCAGAAAAGTGTGAAATTTGTTTCAGCGAAAAAAAATTAGTTACGAATTTCAACACCAGAGAGAGTTTTAATAACTAATTACACGTTTAGCCGCCCGTCTACAATAGTTTAGCAGTTCAACATGTGTAAAACACAACAAATTACAACATAACATGTTCCACATGACTGCCATCATTTTCAGATACCATCTGAAATCGCAAGATGGCAAGTTCCACAGCTGAAGTGTGTGAGGCGAAATGTTGCGCACGTGGTGTGAAATACCAGCTCTTTCAAATGTCCCTAAAGCCAAAAATCGCATGGAGTGAGGTCTGGGGATCGGGAAGGACACACATGGTGGACGTGACGGCTAATGACACGTTCTCCTGTGAAATGTCGTCTAAGAACATCTTTAACACACAGTGCAATGCGTAAGGAGCTCCGTCTTGCATAAAGTTTGTGCGTGCAAGGCACTGGCGGGCGTGCAGAGCCGGAACATTTTCGTTCTGTAACAGCGAAGCATATCGCTGCTCGGTGATCGAGCATGTCACTGGACCTCTAGAACTTAACTCCTCGAAGAAATACGGGCCGAGAATAAATGATGCCATAAATCCGGGTACGATATACAGGGTCGGGACACATTAATATGACCACCTGCTAGTAGCCGGCCCCAGAAATCGAGCGGGTAGACTTCCCGTTATACTGTCCTGTAGTTATCTGCAACACCCTGTACATGGTGATGAGCTAAGTCGTGATTCCACGTTCATAGGTATAACTGTAACTTCTACTTTCTGATATCCATAACTTTTACCTGTGAACAGAAATCACGACTTATTACTTCCTGCTTACTTACAAATTGTTAGACAAAAGATGATGATGATTCACTGATAATCATTAGCGGATGTAGCTGCGAAGTAGCATTCTCTGATGGCTTATTAAAGGTTACGAGGGACGGTCATAAAGTCATTACAATCCCCTCCTCAAACAACATGGTCGTTGGCTCACGCTCCCTCACTGCAGCATCCTTTCCAAATGAACACGTGTCTGCTACCTTACCCTCCCTCTCCCTCAAGTGGTCAACAGTGGCCGGATTTTTACCCCCCTCCCCACGTGGTTTATGGACGGTCCCTGAAAGATAGGGTGACACAGTACGGTGATAGCGTCAGTCCTCCACATATGCACCTCCCAGCGCCATATACGGCAGTGCGGAATGTGCTAGCGCGTTGTCGTGCAGAAGTTTGACCCCTTATGAAGTTGGCATTTCCCATGATCTGCTCCACGGTGATAGGGCGGTCTGAAAGGACTATCTCGTCAGAGATATGAGGGGCTCCGTTCCTAGGTTCGTCTTCCACGCTTGCATGGCCGCACTGGAAACGTCGACGTCACATGGCGTCTGTCTCGTACGATGGGGCATTGTGTTGCTCCCCTTCAAATGCAGGGCTCGCACCTCCAATTTTCCGACGTTCTGGATGCCTTTAGCGGTACTGCATCAAACGCCGCTTTATATATTCCGGTACAAGAGGGATGGCACTTCCCAATGGCACCACACAGTTTCAAAAGCGATCGTTCTTTCATGTTGATTGTAATGACCTTATGACCGTTTTTCTGTATTAAAAACGGGGGAAATCATAATTACTAGAAAATGCATGTTTGTATTTATTATTGAGTCCAGTATAAAGTTATAATGGCATATAAAATGATGGTTTATTATTACTGTTTTTATTATATTTAAAAACCATTCTCATCAAGATAAACCATCGAGTCTCATTAAGTGTGGCCACCTCCTATATGTGATGTCAGCGTTAAATAGCCACTCGCATAAGACACTAAATAAATGAGGGAATAAATGACATGGCATCAGCATATTGGATGAGTATATGCAGTTTGTTGTAGTCATTCGAAAAACATTTCAATTGTTGTATTGCAGAAACGGAGCGACTTACAAAAAGGAATGATTATTGACTTTCGGGCCAAGGGTGACTTACAGTGAACGACTTACTGCCCAGGTACCAGATAGCTACCGCAAGTGTGTCCAGAATGACAGTACCTTTGCGGGAAAGGCTGGAATTTTCACGGCAGTACCGACACTGGATATCCACTGATTGGCATAAGGTTGCCTTCTCAGATGAGAATCACATTTTTTGCTCCATAGGACGGATGGACGTTGGCGTATACGGCGAGAACACCCTTCAACCATTTGTGGACGGCAACAAGCTAACGGAGGCAGCATTATGGTCTGGGGAATGTTTTCGTGGAATTCTATGGGTGCACATCATTGTGATCTATTTAAATACGTATCGAACCTTGCTGACCATGTACAGCATTACATGGACATTGCTTTTTTTTTTTACTGTGCATGATGGCATCTTCCAGCACGACAAAGCGATATTTCATACAGTTTGAGTTGTACGTGAGTGATCAGAAAAGCACGAGGAATAATTTACTGTACTTTCCTGGCCTCAAACTTCCCGAACCCTATCGAGCTTCTATGGGACCACCTCGATCGGGTTATTCGCCCCATGGATACTCCACCTCGCACTCTCCAACAGCTGTCAACTGAACTGAAGTATGGCTCAATATCCCTGTGAATACTTTTCAGCATCTCATTGAGTCTGTTCCAGCCCGTTTAGCCGCTGCCCAAGCTGCACATGGTAGTTATTCCGGATATTAACAGGTGGAAGAGTAATCTTCGCTCAGGCCCGTCGAATGGGAGTGATCGCGAGGGAGAGAAGCGAGCGAGGAAATTTTTCGCAGTCGGTGTTGAGCAACGAAATGAGCAAAACGAAGCAAGAGACGACTGGCTCTTTAGCACTATGGGTCTCGAACGATGGCTCTTTTAGAGCAATAAACTGTTTGAAATTATGCTCTTCAAATCAATGCGATAATGGGAATCGAAGTAAGGAATCCCGTATCAGCGGTATTTATTGTAAAGGGGTTGCCAGGCCATGCAGCTCGTCTAATGCTACGTTAAGAGCTGGCTCGTGATCTTTGAGTTTCCTTCATGACAACTGTGGTGTATCGTCTAGCCAGAACTCTAAGGCTATTGCACGAAATTATTCCTCTCTTTCAGAAGACAACGGACAGCGCCTTCTCGTCGGAAGAAAAAGTTCCGCCATCCCTCCAGGCCACAAACTGAGAACGCCTTCGAGCTCACTCCTCATAATTATAATATGTTGATTGCAAATAAACAATTTCCCATTTGGAAAGAGTGAAGAAATCTATGCTATGACATTTGGAAAGGAAGCGTTCCGGTATTTGGCATTTTAATAGACGGTTTTTATTGAACCTTTGATGTTCTAATGCGTTGTCACTCGTGTTCATTACTAAATGAAGAACAGAAAGATTGAACTCTGCGTCGTCGTGACTTCCGATGACAAGACTCAATTCGTTTTCGAAATGTGAAACTTTTAAATATTCCAGCTCATTCCGATTCGCATAATGTGCGTGAAATTACGCTTCATGTTTCATTCACTTTTAAAAGGTTTTAGAAATGCACATTAAAACATTATCAACTTCATTAATATATATATGTATATGAAACAGGGACATTTATTTCTAGTTCGCTTTTCTGTCATTGTAAAGGTCAAAATTTCCATTGTCATTTTTTGAAAAATTCACTTTGTCTGCTTGAATTTTTAAAAAAAAAAACAACTCATTTTTATTTGTGCTCTTAATGAGTATCGAAACACTTAAATAATATCCCGAAAATGAGGTGAAATAGTTTATCATACATTAATTTTATATTAACTCTGTATTTCGATGCTAAGGTTCGTAAGGGAATATAATGAGTAATGAATTTTAAAGGGGTGGTTGTCAAAGAACCAAGCACTGCGACCTCAGTTCTATTGTACTATCCCCAATGATGATGAAAGAACGGGACAAACACAAACATCCATGCCGGGAGTCTTGTGTCGAGAGCGGAAAGACCTCTGCCTTAACCCTCTCGGCCACCGAGCCAGCAAGGGAATATAAGACCAGACAATATTTTGGAATTGAGTTATCGATTTTTATACAGGGTGTATCAAAATTGACATGGTCTTCATTGACATGGAAAAGGCATATGACAGAGTGCCAAGGCAAGAAGTTTGGAGGAGCCTCAGAAGCGCAATAGAGAAATATGCCAGGTTAATTCAAGAAATGTATAGGAAAGCCAAGACGAAAGTGCGAACCTGCCTGGGAGAAACGAGTAGCTTTGAAGTGAGAGTGGGTCTCCACCAGGGCTCAGCACTGAGTCCTTCCCTGTTCAACATAGTGATAGATGTCATATCAGAGAAAGCCAGGGAAGAAGCGCCTTGGAACATGCTCTATGCGGATGATATAGTTTTACATGCAAGATCTAGAGCAAAGGCCGAAGAAAAGCTAGAGAATTGGAGGAAAGCTCTGGAAGACAGGGCACTGAAAATCAGCAGAAGCAAGACAGAATATATGGCCTGCAACATAGAGGCCCAGAAAAACGAGGAGCTGAAACTGATGGAGACAGCAATCAGGAAAACTGACCACTTCAGATAGCTTGGATCGACAGTTGATGAATGGAGTGAGACGGGTAGGAAAGTGACTAGCAGAATACAGACAGGTTGGAAAAATTGGAAAGAAGTCTCTGGAGTCCTATGCGATAAGAAGATCCCTGTGCGTCTAAAGGGCAAAGTTTACAGGATGGTGGTGAGACCTGCAATGCTCTATGGAATGGAAACACACTCTCTAAAAAGTCCAATATACAAGGTGATTATAATTAAAGTCCCTTTGTAAAAATGCTATAAAAAAACAACCATGAGTCCGAATGACTTCAAATTTGGACTGAGCATTCTTGAAGAAGGGGCATTTGATATGGATAAGAAAAAAAATAGTTCCAAAATTTATCACTAGATGGCGCTGTAAGCGGCATATTATGCCTAGGAGGATTTGTACTATGCAAATTGAAAGATACGCATGCGCATGAGACATTGCATGTGTTATAAAAACGCAGGCCTCATGGCGTTCTCGTCATATTTGTATCTCAGCAGCTTGCCATGGGTCTGTCAATGAAGGATCGCGCTCTGCTTGTGAAGCTCTTTTACAAGAATGGCGACTCTGCCATAGCAGCTTTAAAGAAATTTCGGGTATTAAAGGGAATGAAAAAAGGATGTGGTCCGATGTCTGCAAAGGCTCTGAGGTGTATGATTAAAAAATTCGAAGCGACAGGTTCTTTTGCAGTGAAATCTGGCAGAGGGAGGAAAGCAGTTGCTTTGACGTCAGTAGAAGATGTGGCTGAAGCATTAGAGGAAGGGTCGAACAGTGGTGTGCAAACGTGCAGTGCACGGGGAATTGCCCGAACTTTAGACATGCCTGTGAGCACGGTCAATAAAATTTTACGCAATATCCTGCATTGTTATCCCTATAAAATTACCCATGTTCAGGAGTTACTTCCTGCTGACCTGCCAATTAGACACACGTTTGCTTTAGAATTTCTAGCTCGCATGGAAGTGGACAATGAATGGCCATGGAACATCTTGTGGACAGACGAAGCCCATTTTTATCTCCACGGCGTTGTCAATACACAAAATTGCAGGATATGGGCAACGGAAAATCCTTTCGCATGTGTTTCAATACCGCTTCATTCTGCAAAGGTAACTGTGTGGTGCGGGATGACAGCATCATTGATTATAGGGCCATTTTTTTTCGAGGAAGTGGGTCCTGCGGGTCCCGTTACCTGTACAGTCAATGGTCAACGGTATGCGTGTCTTTTACGCAACCAGGTAATTCCAACACTTCAACAGCATGCATGCGTGGATAGAATAATTTTCATGCAAGATGGCGCTCCTCCGCACATTGCAAAGCCAGTGAAGCAACTGCTGAAGACACATTTCGGAGATGATAGAATTATCAGCCGTCATTTTCCGAGAGCCTGGCCTGCAAGATCACCGGACCTCAATCCTTGTGACTTCTGGCTCTGGGGTTACCTTAAAAATCATGTGTTCAGTGGCCCAGTTGCAAATTTAGCGGAATTGAAGGCTCGGATTACGCACCACGTTCACAACGTGACCCCGGAGACACTCCGGTCTGTTGTGGAACATGCTGTTTATCGGTTAAAACTTGTGGAGGAAAATGGTGGACAGCATATTGAACATGTCTTGCGCAAGTCCCGAGATAATTAATAGGCGTTTCCATTGTTGCTTTTTATGCGGTTTTTGGCCCAAGGACAATTAAAAACCGAATCATTATGTGCTTCTTATGCGGTTTTTGGCCCAAGGACAATTAAAAACCGATTTTTCCCATCCGATGTGGTACGACCTTGCCGTGGTGGATGGGCTTTGCACTAACAGTGCCACAACTGTTAAATGACTTGAAAGTCATGTTTTCCATCATCAAACCCGAAGCAATCATGTTCATTGACCGGTACAGTTGATTTTTTGCTAATACTGTACTGTATAATAAAAAAAAAAATCATGTTTAACTTGTTTTAGTGTCAATTGCATTCCTTGACCAACTTTAATGTAAAAACATCATGCCATAAACAACTCATGCCAAAGCCGTCGTATTTCAATTCAAAATGTCACTTCTAGCTGAATCCGCTTCCGTTATGCCGCTTACAGCGCCATCTAGTGATAAATTTTGGAACTATTTTTTTCTTATCCCATATCAAATGCCCCTTCTTCAAGAATGCTCAGTCCAAATTTGAAGTCATTCGGACTCATGGTTGTTTTTTTATAGCATTTTTACAAAGGGACTTTAATTATAATCACCTTGTACAAAGGATGAAGGTGGCAGAAATGAGAATGTTGAGATGGATGTGCGCAGTGACACGATTAGACAGGATTAGAAATGAGCGCATCCGAAGGACAGTGAAGGTTACAGATATTGAAGACAAAATCCAAGAAAATAGACTGAGATGGTTTGGCCATGTAATGAGAAGAGACGAGGACTACACTGGCAAAAGAGCTATGAACACGAAAGTGGAGGGAAGGAGAAAAAGAGGACGACCCAAGAGAAGGTGGCACGATATTGTGAACGAAGATCTGAAATCAAAGAGACTCAGAAGGGAGTGGACAGAGGACACAGAGAAATGGAGAAAGCTCATCAAAAACAGCGACCCCCATATAGAAGTAGGAAAAGCTGAAGATGAAGAAGAATTTTTATACAGGGTGGAACCTGATACATGATTACAAATAATCATAACGTCCAGTAATAAATAGCTACAGCCATCAGGGCCATCTAACAAGGGAACCATCCGAACCATCGGTTTCCATGGCAACAATATTTCTCGCATTGATTGACCTTGACTCAGGTTTACACATAAACGCACCACCCACACGTACCTCTAGTGGTGCTACGGATTTCTTAACCCCACAGTATGTTTCTCCAGATTGTAATTCATATGTGTGCCATGTTTTGTTGAAATTGCTCCAGACATTCCAGAGTTATTGCGGAACATATAAGGATCGACAAATGAAAACGAAAATTTGTGTGGGAAAAAAAAGACGACGTGTAGGATCGTAAGTTTTTGTTTTCAACAATTGCGAAACCCTACGTGCAAATTGAACAATAAGTTGCAAGTGTTGCATCACGTGAGAAAGAACGACAGCTCGCGCTTCGAAGCTCTGCGAGTGATCGCTTCGTCCAAACAACAAAATGGAGTCAACGAAACAGGAACAGAGAGCAGTAATTCGTTTTTTGACGTGAAGGAGTTTCAGTTTCTGAAATTCATCGTCGTATGCAGAACGTCTATGGAAATGGCTGCCTAACCTTCACTCCTGTTTGGGCATGGAGCAAGAGGTTTTCGGAGGGACGGTCATCATAGCAAGATGATAAACGACCTGGACAAGCAAACCGGCCATCACGGATGATTCCAAAGCCAAAATTGACGCTGTCTTAAAGGAAAACAGAAGAGTGGCAATCGATGTCGTGGTTGCTAAAACTGGCTTTAGTCGTGGAACTGTTCATTCCATTATCAGGAACCATCTGCACTACAGAAAAATCTGTGCACAATGGGTCCCTCATCATTTGGCATCAGAACAACTTTGAGTTCGAATGGCCATGTCCCTGCAACATTTGACTCGCTATGAACAGGAAAGAGAAAGTTTTCTCGACAGAATCGTTAGAGGGTTGAAACTTGGTGCTTTCATTTCCAGCCCGAAAGCAAACGTCAAATTCGTTAATGAAAGCATTATGGGTCACCACCCCCGAAAAAAATCAAAAGCAATCGCAAACAGCATGGGAAGGTGATGTTGACCTTGTTTTTTAATCGCAAAGGCTCGATTTTACTGGACTTTCTTGAAAAAGGAACCACAGTTAACGCAGCACGATATGGGAAAACATTGAAGACAGTGCGCGAGGCCATCAAATGCGAGCGTCCTGGACTTCTTACAGAAGGAGTGCTTCTTCTCCACGACAACGCACGTCCTCACACCTCGAAAGCCACGGTAGACCTCATCAAAAAGTTCAACTGGGAAGCAATGTAGCATACACCTTACAGCCCTGACTTATCCCCATGTGACTCACGTGTTTGGGGATCTCAAGAAACATCTGAAAGGCCGCAGGTTTCAGTCGGACGATGAAGTGAAGGAAGAGGTTTTGGAATGGTTCCACACGCAACCGAAAGACTTCTTGCATAAAGGAATTACACGCCTTGTTATACAGTGGGATAAATGCCTTAACGCATTTGGAGAGTATTTTTCAATTCCTTGTATACACTTTGGATAAAATAAATAATTTTCGTTTTCATTTGTAAGACCCTTATATATATACGTAATATAGTGCCCTCTCTGTCTTAAGACCGATTTGTTGACTGCGAACTATGAACTTATGATAATTGGGACCCTGAGATTTATTTCCCTTGCTGTTTAGTGCTTGAACTGATGAAAGATACGGAAATCTAGGTTGCTTATTGTTGCACCAATAAATAAACCACTTTACCGTCAAATTTTTCTATTAATAAGTCTTCAGTGTTGTGACTTTTGATTGGAGTTCCATTTCCCGTGAAGAGGTCCGCCAAATTAACATCGGTCTTCAATTGGACCTTTTTGCTGGAAATTCAATTTTGGCGTATTTCCAAACCCTAGCATATTACAGAAGGGACGGAGCTTGTGACAATGCAAGCACTTTTGATTGATCGTTTTTATACTGCCATCGATTTGGATCGCTGAAACAATATTTAACTTTAGGTCATTCTTCGAGAATGCTTATAATAAATATAAAAACAAGTAATAATAAAAATGACTAATTTTAATAGATCTTTAAAGTTACGGAAAACAGAAAGTTGCAAATACTGTACTTTGCATGCTCCAAGAATCGAAGCTGCTGTGTATGTTTCATGGCCTACAAGGATAAGCGAGATGAGAAAGAAAGCTGTTGTGTGTCTATCTTAGTTATTCTTGTCGACAATCGAACAACGCAGGGAAAATCAAATCGAGTGGTCCGGAAGCAATGCCACACAGGCCCAAAGAGTAACCGAATGAAGTAAGCTTTGGTAAAAAAAAAAAAAAAAAAAAACAACAACAAGCCAAATGGAATCTAGTAAGTCAACCAGAGGATAAAAAGGAATCCTTTCTATCAAGACGTCAAAGCAGATTGTAGATTGATGAGTCGTGGGCAATGATATCTATCTATGCAATATATCTGAATTTGAGATGAGAAAGAACGCGAGTTAGAAATTCTGTAGGGTACATAATTATAAGACCCATGAAAAAAAAAAAAAACGCCCTGCGCGAAATCTCTGCGTGATTGGTTGGAGATAATGAAGTCACCCGAATTTCCACGGCAGCCCTCACGCGACGCGAGGAATAAATTATTCTATCAAGGAGACTCCACGAACTCTGACTTCCCGAATATGATAGAAAAAAAATTCATCGAGCGGCTTTTATCCAATTAAATACCCATGCAAATTCAGTCGACGCACTTCTCAAAATTTTCCGAGAAAAAAAAAATTCATGACAATGTCTACTTTATAAATAACCGCATTGTTAACTTAGTATCTTGTAAGTTGTTGTGGTGCAGTGGTAAGATGCCTTCATACCGCTGCACCACAACAGCTTACTAAATCTAATTAACGGTTATTTATAAAGTAGACAATGGTAATTTTTTTTATCGGAAGTAGACCTTTATAAACTTTTATCTCGAAAAATTTTGAGAAGTGCGTCGACTGGATTTTTGGGTTTACTTTGACCGTACGGGTTCAAATCCTGTCCTTGACAAATGATTTTTTTTTCTTTTTTCTTCCTGGTTTCATTTTAACATGTATGGAAGTGTGTAATATTTTTTGTAATCATAATAAAAATTTTTCCAATTTGCTGCGGCTGAATTTGAATTTTTTAGGCTCTTAAAATGAAAACCTCTTATAAGGTGCGTCTCAAAAGTTTAAAGAAACATGTTTTTGTTCAAAAGAAAAAAGACTATTGAAGGTACATACAAATGCTTGAATTACTAGCTGTACAAAGCACTTAAAAGAAACTCCTGAAAATATTGTTCACGAAAACATAATAGAAATAAAAAGAACGACTTGACTTATACGATGGCTTAAATTGAACGACCATTTGCCTTGACTGTTTCAAATACTCTGTTCAGCATTGAGTTTATGAGGTTGAACAATGTTTTTGGTCTTACATTGTACCATGCATCTTCAATTGCTCTTTTCAACTCATCAGTCGAAGAAAATTGACGTCCGCCGGCATAAACTGCACGAGACATGATTCCCCATAGATTCTCTATGGTGTTCAGGTCTGGGCTTTTTGGGGGCCACGTCACAACGTGAATATTTTGTTTTCTGAACCACTCCATTGTTGTTCGTGAAGTATGGATGCTGGCGTTATCCTGCTGAAACTCGAATTCCGGGCCACACAAATGATCACAGACGGGCAACAGATACTGTGTAAGGGTTTCTTGGTATGTCAGCGAATTTTCTCTTCCACTGATGAAAGCCAAATTGGTGGTACCGTTGAATGCGAAGCCGCCCCAAACCATGACAGAACCACCTCCTTGTTGTCTTGCCAGTATGATGACCATCAAAGTTCCACTTCTTTTCATCACTGAACAACACCGACATCCATTCGTCTTTCCATACCATGTGTTCTTGTGCCCAACGTAGCCTGTCTTGAATGTGCTTGGCAGTCAGAGGCGATTTCTTCATCATTTTCTTGTAGACAACATGCCCACTCGCAATTATTTGCCGGTGTACAGTGTCTTTCGATATGTTTAACCCAGTCACGTTTTGTATCTGGCGAATAGAAAGATTTTGTGTGGCTGCCAATCGTACAATGCGTCTGTCATTGCGAGTTGAGGTAACTTTGGGACGACCAGATCGTGGTTTTTGGTGGTACCAAGAACTCCTCTTCAAGACATTATAAACCCCTGCTGTGGATCTTCCAGTAATTGTGACAACATCAGCAATAGATAGTCCGTTGGCTTTCAATCGCCAGATTTCAGCCACTTCATCGGTTGTGAATTGAGACTGGCGAGGCATTGTCGTAGGTCAATTGTGAATGGAAGAAAAGCTTTCTTTGAAAAAAAAAATGACTAATTGCGCAGCAGATTAATACCCTCTGTCACTCTCAAATTTACATATTGGACGTCTGCATTCAGCATGTGAGGGTAGTTCTTTAAATCTTTTGAGACACGCAAAATTCCATTTTGTTGAATATTTTAATTTCTATTATGGTTTTGTGAATGATATTTTCAGGAGTTTCTTTAAAGTGCTTTGTACAGCTAGTAATTACAGCATTTGTATGTATCTTCAATAGTCTTTTTTCTTTTGATCAAAAACATGTTTTTTTAAACTTTTGAGACGCGCCTTAAGTCATATTTATTTTACTTTTTTAAAGACCACAAAAAATGCTTCTTATAGATCCGTTCATTGATTTCGTTCATAAACTTCTGCTTCTAGAAAAGAGGCATTTGTAATTTGTCGTAAATGTTCTAGTTAAAAATGCTAATGAAGTGTATTCCTTCATCATTAACGAGCAATATATGCTTATTTGTGGTGCAATTTAATATGTCTATGGTGCAAGCAGTAATTTTTTTTTTTTTTCTGCACAATTATGAGATAAATACCATTCCTAAAGCTGCAAAATTTATAAATTATACACTAGCTGATATAACCGGCGTTGCTTTTTTTTTTGGTGAATTTTTCCACTATCTGATTGTGAACATGCAGAAAAAAATGAAAACATGAAAAACTTCAAGTGTATCGGAACCGTAAATCTAACTTTTTTTAACCGAGAGACGAAAAATGAAGTTTTATATCATCTTTTTTACGAAATCGTATCTATGACAATTTTTTGGATGCGACATGTGTGTTTTTGTGTTAATTTATGACATCCATAAAAAAATCCGGTAAAAATCCGGAAAACATAAAATACCGGAAAAGTGGATCCAGATAATCAAAAAAAATAAGCAGACAGTTGATCTCGTTAAATGCCATTATCGTACCAAATTTCATTAATCTAGACCTATTTTACTCGCAAAATACCGAAAAAAACTGTGAGAAATCGCATATTTTTAGGGAGGGCCGTAGGAGCGCAAAGGAGAAAACAAATAAAATACAAAAGTCAGAATTTTTTTTTTGCAAAGTATGTGAACTACTCTTGGACCAAATATCTTAGTCGTACGTGAATTTGTCACATAGTGGGGTTCACCGGCGCGAACGACAAAATTAGGACTATTTTTGAATTTTTTTTTTGGATTTCTGCCCCCCTAAAAATCGAATTTCAAAAATATATAAAATGCTCCCTTTTTCTATACGTCTTTTACAGCCTCGTGCGCAATTTTGAAGCTCATTGCATTTCCGCATTGGACCTAGGCGGCAAAAACACAAAACGGGGAGGGGGGGGGGCCCCCCACAATATGGGCCCCCCGGCCCCCCTCACAAAGCGAAATTCGAAAAAAATAGAAATGGGTTTTTTTGGAATATCCCCGAAAAGCTTCCATCCGAGTTTCGTTGCTTTATATTTATTCCCCGCAAAGTTGCAGCAAAAAAATCAGAAAATTTTGGAAAATTTTCCCTCGAAAAACGATTTTTTTTTCAGTTTTTGCACGCTTAAAATTCGAATATCGAAAAACGGGGAAACTTTTAGTCTTTTAGTCGACTAAGGACCAAAATATCGCGAAATTCATTGATATCGAAGAATATCGCACACCCTATGGGCGATACTTTAGTATCGCATATTTTAGAGTCATCGATACTGTCAGAATTTTCGCATTTGATACTATCCGATATTAGAATTTTTATGTCTCCTCATAAAGCAGGACAGAAACCTGATGTGTATGGAATAAACTTTTAATACCACGATACTAATATCAAATATTGCCCATCACTAATGAGTATCTCATTCTATAGAAGTAAAATATTCATTTAAAAAGACATACAAGAAAAGACTTGATATTATTTAATAATACAAGACCCTGAGTTGCATTTTGTTCGGTTCCCATCTTAACCTACCTAACGATATGAAAACAAACATTTATTTAAAAAGACATACAAAAAAGAATAATTTTAAAGGTCCATACAATATGCTTGCTTAGTAGAAAGAATTAAACAGATTTGTCTCATAAGATTCGTTATACGAAATAACTTCCTTTAAACATTTTTTTTCCCATTAAATGAATTATATTGCCGAAAACATCTCTTTACGCCGAATGTCCAAATGTCGATGAAATGCAGGCATTTCTCCGTCGGTGAAATGTCCGTTCGGCCAAATGTCCGTTCGGTCGAATGTCCGTCGGCCAAATGTCCATTCGGTCAAATGTCCGTCGGCCAAGTGTCCGTCGGTCAAATGTCCGTCGGCCAAATGACCGGGTACCGACCTAGAACCAGGTGGCTAGATTACAATGGAGAATCTGGGTTCGAGTCGCTTGGGTATTGCCAGGGAGGACATGCGCCTGATGGCGGAAGATCGCGATCGCTGGAGATCCTCCATAGGGCTGCTGCCCCCGCGACCCTAACGGATAAGCGGGTTTGAAAAGTAAGTAAGTAAGTAAGAAATTTTGGCGTCGACTACTAAGGTCATTTTGCGCCTTTTATACAAGTTTTATCTGTACGCAGCCCGGGACAAACACAAACATCCATGCCTACGGCGGGATTCAAACTCACGACCAGATGGCCTCGAGAAATAGAAAGTCTACGCCCTAGTCCTCTCAGCCGGCTAAAAAAAAATAGATGAACTCAGGGCTTCCGCTACTTTCCTATACCTTCCTCGGGAGGCTTAATTTCTTGTTTCCTTTGTTCCCATTTAGTAAGGCTCTTCCTTGCAACACGATTCCTCAATGCTTGCATTGACAAAAAACGATCGTCTCTAGCGGCTCTAGGCCTACCTTGTTCGGACATTTGTGGACGGTTTTTGTCTCTTCTATTCGTCTGTTCGGTCTCCAGATTAGTTTGTGAGACACCAGGCTGCTGTGCAATATGACGCTGAGTATGACCTCTTTGACCCTGCACAAGAGCCCTATTGGCCTTTGTCTCACTCAAATGCCTTCTCTATTTTCGCAGTTGTTGTTAGTATGTTACTATAACAGTTACAATTCAGGCATCTCACCATAAATACACAAAGAATCATTTCCATTCTTATTTGGGGAGATCTGTACCATTCTGTATCATTAGGTGAAAGGAGCAATGGGGGCATGTGTTATGGAGTGACGAATCACGATTTACGTTTTATAGGGCAGATAGAATTGAGTGTGTTTGGCGGTTACCTGGAGCACGTATGCTATCGGTTTCAGCTGGTTTGGCATTACTCCGCT
This sequence comes from Rhysida immarginata, assembly GCA_023313115.1. Taxonomy (NCBI): domain Eukaryota; kingdom Metazoa; phylum Arthropoda; class Chilopoda; order Scolopendromorpha; family Scolopendridae; genus Rhysida; species Rhysida immarginata. The sequence goes on from JAHWFO010084984.1 coordinate 452,874, forward strand.
AATCGTAGTGCATAGAAACAAATTCCGAGGCATTCTGGACAATTCAGTGCTCCCTGTTTTGTTGCACTTCTATGGAAACGATGGCTGTCTCTTCCAGAATGACAATGCCTCCCGTCATGTTTTCAGGGCTGCACTACAATGGTCTATGGAAAATTTAGTCTCGCGGATGGGCTGGTCTGCACAAAGCCCGACTTCATCTCACTGAGGACTTGTGGCACGAATTGGAACGTATTTATTTAAACAAAAGTACACTGAACACATCATACACGACTGTGCAAATGAATATGAGAGATGAAGAAATGACGTGAGTTGGTTATAATTTTTAATATAATGACTGTGCAGATGCCTTGGTTACAATTTTTAAAAAGTTTCAATTAAAAAACAGGACTGACTACATAACGTAATCAAGGGGGTAGTGATGGCAGGTTCAGTCTACATTAATTAAGTATTGCAAATTAAAAGTACTGAAAATATTTTAGCTGACACTAAATTCTTGCATTCACTATTGCTCGTGGCTTGCTTCTCTCTGTTGGCTTGAGAAAGTGGAGAGTTAGCAACAAAGTTGACAAATGAGGAGAACGGCTCCCAAGTACCTCAGTTTTTGCGTGTGTGCACCTGAGGAGAGCATTCTGTTTCATAAGCTCAAAATATGAAACACATGTAGATACAGAACGAGGACGTATGTTCAAAAAAGTTTTATTAAAATATATTTTTCTGAATGAAAATGAACACCCCATTCACTGCTCTTAATTATCAGGAGAGGAAAAAATCAAACAATCAGTCCTACTACAACACTAACAAGATTTTTTTCCGACTAAATGCAGATTAATGGCTTCTCAAATTTTAATTAAAAAACTGAAATTAAATGACGAAACTAATACTTGGAAACACTTTGCAGTTGAATATCGGTTATCAACATCATAAAGACAATTAAACGTGAGTACTGAACTCTATTACCTGTATTAAGTTTAACTAATTTTGTTTTTTTTATTGGGACTATTTCATAAGCACATAGTCCCTGGCAGGGTTAAAATTTCGTTTTCAACCCCACCAGCTCCAAATATTCTTTTCTAGGCAATTCGACATGTACGTAAAAGTAATCAGAACCAAAGCCCTACATAAACATTAGAAAGAAATAGATGCTTAAATTTTCTTTAGCCATTTCGCTTCCTATCGAAGACATTCAGTTTTCTATCTGGTCTGTGCTTAATTTAATGTACATTTAAAAAAAAGCAGAGGAAAATTAACTGTAGTTTATTGGAACACTCAACAGTAAATAGTTTTATAGAATGGATTTTTTTTATACAGTGAATTTTTTTAATATTTCATGTGGTCAGATAATTATTATAACATACCGGATACCCTGTGTAAAACGATAAAAGCATCCGGCTTAATAACTTCAGCGATCCTTGTGGCAATAATGCATAATTTTGGATTGATCATTCCAATTCAGAAGCATTGTTAATTTCTACAAAGGTTTTTTTTTATTCTGCCTTAATTTTAAACCATTTTTTTATACTTGATTTTTAATAAATTTTCTGAATTGATGTAAATTTCTCCAAGTAGATGGTTCTAATGATTTCTGCGCATTAATTGTCTAACAAAACAAACTGTGCGTGTCTAATTAAATTTTCAATTACAATTGTTAGTCACTAGTAGTTTTACTTTGCAACAATGTCTAACAATTAAAATCGGAAATTGAACAGGACCGACCATTTAACTTTCACTGGAGAGAGTGTCGCTGTATTGATTAGGAAACGAAATCTCGAAATATCGATCTCTATGCACTTTCAATAGTGCACAGGTTTCTCTTGTCCCTCGAGATGATCATTTGTCAGTTACAAAATTAAGAGAATGTATATTTGGACAACAATGTAGGATTATTCAGCTGAATAAACGAAATACGGATTTAGGATATAATCTACTGCAGAGCTCTTTAAAGAGTGGGTTGCGACACTCAGGGCATCGCGGGGAGTCGCGAAAGGGTGTAGATGAAATTCACGAATAGTCGAATAACTTTAAGACAAAAAAGTTAGGGTCTATCTATAGGCATGTGTCCCGTGCCCGATTGAATAAACTTATTTCCTGCGCCCCTTGTATAAGCGCTGAGAAGTAACTTTTGAGCCTTGACAATCAGAAAAATTCCAATTATAAAGTTGTAGCGCGTCTCGGATTTTGTGGAAATTCAGTCTTTTGACAAAGAAAACAAAAGTAAAAGAACTCGTAAAATCCATTTTCGGGGGAGGAGGGAGGTAATGATCGAAGTGGTGTTTAGTGTAATTTTTTTTTTTTAGTTTTATTGAATCTCCAATTGTGGTAAGTATTAAATAGGTGCCTTTTCGTACGTTTGTTGTTGTACGTGATATACAATACAGGGTGAATACAAAAGTCTGAACTCCCCTTTTATTTTTTGAACCGAAGCAGATATGTCAATTTTGATTGGTTGGTCCGATTTGGATGATTTTTTTTTTGTTTTGTTTGTTTTTTTATGCTGAACAAGTTTGCAATTGGTTTTTTTTTTCTCTATCCCTTACGGTTTTTGAGATAAATTTTGAATGTGTCCTAATATGCATATTTGGGATGATGAAAAGTGCACCATGGGATAGGCCACCCACAACTTCCTATTCATTGGATTCATCAAAATTGACATATCTTCTTCGGTTCAAAAAATAAAAGGGGGGGTTCAGACTTTTGTATTCACCCTGTATATGGTTAGACGAGAATTTCCGTATAGATAGACCTGACTTTTATGACTCCAGCATCATTCGTTCTAAAGTTTTTCGACTGTTTTGGAAATTTCTTCTACACCCTGTATAAAAGACTTATATTCGATTACAGGGAATTTGGTAGTGAGGGGATGGTGAGCGTTTATGTAGTTTAGAGCAATTCGCCGTAATCAGAATGTTTGGACGCTTATGAGAACACACTTTGAGAACCTATTATAATGTAAAATTGAAAGGCAATTTATATCAGTGTAAATTTAGTATTTCAACTTCTACACAGGTATTTTGTATACATTTTCTCTTTTATGGTCATCTACGTGGATTAGTCTTCCGGATCTTGGAATGCCGTTCCAGTCATTGTCATCTCTGAAATGTGGAATACATTTCCAGGCCGCAGAATCTTCAACTGAAACTTCTGTGTAAACACTCCGAATGCTTGAAACAGCTTTGGTAGCGTCCAAACCGCCATTGAAGGTATGACCCAACAGGTGCCGGAACTGCTCTTCTTTTTCCACTTGATATTCTATACTTCTACCCCGTGACAACAACGAAAAATACAAAGTTCCGCTATAATTTGCCCCACATATATGACCAAAGTATGCAAATTTTCTTTTTGGTCATTTTCATATAGTTGTCTATTCTCATAATCTGCCTATAATAACAAGCATCTATGCCTGAAGCAGAATTTGAGTACTCAAGTTGATCACAAAACATTAAGTATACACATAACAATCTCGGCTTTACAAAATGTATAGCATATATACAAGTGTTAGTTGAATGAAAAGCCAAATCGACATATACACATGTTTACTTGACATAAGTCTGCATAAGTTCGATAACATTTGCATTTCAAAAGAGAGAATTACCTGAAAGTATATGGCATTTTAATGAATCGAGCTTGGGATCAAATTATTTGCAAATCTCGTTAGCTTTTCAAAACTCTGCTAGAACCGAAGGAGAAGCTTTTATTTTAAGTACAAGCTATGTTCTTGCAAGCCGTTTCGTCTCTGACCTACAATTTAACTTCCAGTAAAGTTGGCACAGTATCCACTTCACGTCTGCAAGTCGGGTTGTGCCCCCGCACCGAACAGTGACCTCAAGATCGAGATCTTAACTTAGGCGCACCTCGAAAGGTAGAACAATTGTGTGAAGAAGGAGAACATGCGTTCGCAATCTTGAAATTATGAGGTTGCTTGGGTAAGACGCATTCAACTCGCATGATCTTAAATTAATTATCACTGGTAAAGGGCTCGTTCTTCCGCTAGATTAAAAGATTTAAAATATGAGGTAAAGCATTTTTAGCGAGGTTCTCCAAAATATCAAATGCCCGTTTGTTTCACCAAATCCATATTTTTTTTTTTATTCTGAAGAAATAAGTACTCATTTTAACTAAGTAACTAATTTTATAAAATCTTGACTACTGATATTTTGTTCATAGCCTTTATTCTCGCAAATTTATTATAATTGCAAAATTATGCCATAGAAATATCCCTTCAGCTTTCTTTTCATCCTATCTGATACATGATGTTTTGAATACCTTTTCTGCTTCTTTACTAATTTTCAACGCCGAATTTTTTATGACACTTTGATTCAGTTATTTTATTAACTGAATCTCGTGGCGGAAAGTACGCATATGTACCGATCCCAAAACGTGTTCATTGTTGCCACCATTTTATGTTTAAACTTGTCAGCTAACCGCGTATACGTACTCTACAGTGCACATGCTTTAAGCCACGTGCAATTGTCTCGCAGGGTGTAGTCACCAGGAATCGTGCAAGAAGATCAGAATCGTTCATTTGTTAACTGCCTCAACTTTCTGTCGAATCAAAGTGGTTTGATTAGATGAAAATCTGGAGACTGTGTTCGCCAATCGATCACTGCAAATCTGCCTCGTATCCTTCGAAACACTCACTGACAAACTCGAGCATGAAGAATCGTCCTATTGGAAAATCTCTCGTCTTCGGGAACACAGTGGCCTTGTAGGGATGCAACTGCTCAGCGATGATGTCATCGAAAACAATTGGGCATTGATCAACTCTCAAATATAAGACAATAACTGAAGATTTCGAAAGACAAATTAAAAAGGGAAGGAAAAATTCCGCGACCTGGGTTCGAACCAGGGACCATGTCTATCGCTGGCACTGCTCTTACCAACTGAGCTACCGCGGATGTGAACCGCTTTGCTGTTACAAGATATCCAAATGGACTTCATTGATGCCACATAGCAACTCAATCGGCAGAGCAGGCCCCGACTCGAAGGTCGGGAATAGCCCTTACCCTTTAACCATCAAATAAATTAATGAAAATTTTTTTTCCTTCCCTTTTCAATTTGTCTTTCGAAATCTTGGAGATGTTTCTTCAGTTATTATCTTATATTTGAGTTATTTTCATCAACTTATTTGATGGTTAAAGGGTAAGGACTATTCCCGACCTTCGAGTCGGGGCCTGCTCTGCCGATTGAGTTGCTATGTGGCTTCAATGAAGTCCATTTGGATATCTTGTAACAGCAAAACGGTTCACATCCGCGGTAGCTCAGTTGGTAAGAGCAGAGCCAGCGATAGGCATGGTCCCTGGTTCGAACCCAGGTCGCTGAATTTTCCCCTCCCTTTGCAATTTGCCATTGATCAACTCTGATTAACACTCCAGAGGTGGCGCGGGTGTTTGTAACACGGATGGTGGCGCGTTGTCTCTGAGACCGCATTTTGAAACCACTTTTTTTTAATGTTCATAAACAAAATAATTGAATTTTTTATATCTGTCACTTAATTTACCTCATTGTTAATGGGAAACCTCAAAAAACCTTTCAATATTATCTAAAAAATGCAACTTTTCGAAAGAAATTTACAAACCCTTCTTTTTCCCTCAAAATTAGGCATGATTAAATGAGGAAAGGAATTTATAGTTTAGACATGATTAAAATTTGTATTTTGCGCTATTTTTAACGTTCATACATGTATGCCTTTCTATATATGTTTTCTTTATAAAAAGGTTTAGGTAATAAAAAATTAAAAAAAGTAAAATAAATGACTTTTTCATAAAAATCTTTAGCTACGAAGATGGTGGGGCGCGGGATCCTGAGTATACAACAATATGTACGCAATCACGGATTCAGACACACTGACTTCTAGAAGGGTCCAAAATGGAAGCATACAGAAGTGGTCATTTGTTTCTTTTTTGAATTCATGTGAAGATATTCACGAAAATGTAGTGTCCGGTCCGAGACCGCGCGCCATCTTTGGAGTGTTAAGGAACCATATATGCTCTCAAAATTAAAGATG